>VZTD01003867.1:0-70538 GCA_013397725.1 Rhagologus leucostigma
TTGTAGCTGCTCCGAACGTGACTCATTTTCCAGTAGAGAGAGAACACTGGAGACGCTTTCCAGGGACACGCAGTTCAGGTCCCTGTTCCGGGCGCCACTTGTCGGGATCCGGGGTGTTGCGGTGGCCCAGCCCACCTTCAGGTTCAAGATTAATGAAATAGATNTCAGGTTCAAGATTAATGAAATAGATTGGGTTGATTAGGGAAAGTGACTCTGAAGGTGAGGCTGAGGTCGTTGAGCCAACTGCACCCCTAATGTGCCAATCTTGAGAAGTTTCCTCCCAAAACTCCTCCTAGTTTATGTTTGGGCAATTTGTTTCCAGAGAGTTCTGTTCGGTTGTTCTCCCCATTGGTTAGTTTGTATTTATCCCTCCTTCCCTCTTCCCTACTGGTTATCTGTCACCACCCGTCACCTCCCTGTTGGCTGTCCCTTCTCTCTGCCCCTGTTTGTAACTGTATAAGAACCCACATCCAAGTGATGGTGGGGCTCTTTGTCTGCCACCCTTTGTGTCCCCATCTTCTCCCACTCAGGGAATAAAGGCTCGGAAACCGCAGGCAAGAGTCTCCTCCTTCCTTCTTTACTCGCACCTGACTTGCAGCAACATCGGCTTGTGGCCAAGCCCACAAAGAGTTGAAGGCGAACAGCTCTTTTCAGAGCCAACTATCGGACATTGTGCAGAGAAGCACATTGGGAGAAGCCAAGGCTCTTCTAAGAGCTGTCAAGGGCTCTTTTAAGAGCCAAAGAGCTGACTCCTTTCGGTGCTGTCACTCTACCAAAGTCCTTTGCTGGCCTGCCAGGCTGGTCATCACCAGCGCAAGTGACACCGGGGGGTGTTGTGGTGGGGTGCTACGACCTCCCCGAACCGACTCCAACAGAAAGTCGCTCGGCAGCCACTGCATTCACACAGACACACTCACACACTCTGGAGAGCTTCTCTGACAGGTCGACGGCAAGGAGGCAGGAAGGGTCTTTGTGTGGAATTCCACGGCACAGGTTTATTTGAGCCCTACGCGTGAAAGGCACCAGGGACCAAAGACCTTGGGGGATGGAGTTTTTCAGTTTATATACGAGGATGGGGAAAGCATCGGGGGCAGGGGCGGTACATAGGCGGGATTAGGGTACAGGAGCCAATGGGAAAATCTGAGGGAGTGGCAGGGAACAAGGTCCAATGGGAGAGTGAGGAAGGGAGAACTTTCTAAAGAAGCAGCACTTAAGGTATAAGGGGGCGGAGAGGCCAACTGGGGAAGCAGAACTGGGATACATTTCCATAACAGAGCAGGGCATCCTGGGGGAGGCCTTTTTAGTCACTTTAACCAGGGGAGCTCTCTCGGGGTCTGTCCCTTTCACTGGCTCCCACACAGAATGATTTAGGTTCTTTGTAGATCACATTTGCCAGGGTTACAGAAATGCCACCACTCGGAGGGGGAGACCTGTTTGCTGAACGCTGTTCCCTCACTCCCTCTTCCTCCGCATCAGTTTTAATTTGGGAGAAGGAAGGAGTTCAAACAGGAAACAAGCCCTTGATTGCCGTTGATTTTACAGTTCTCAGGGGGTCTTTTACAAATTGCTACAGCTGTTGCCACAGCTGGAATTCACACATCCCAGTGGTGGGATAAAAAGACCTGGAATGGCACTGTGGGAAGCAATGGTTTCTTCCACCACGTTTTACCTGGCAGTGAGTTTGGGTGTGTCCAACTTCTCACTCAGCAGCTCCTGAGTGTACTTGGTAACCTCGCTGCATTTACTAGCTTAAGGTCTCATGGAACTGCATCCTAACAGCAGCTTTTTGTATAGACAGCTGAGGCAGACCCAAATCCCTGCTCCCAAAATGTGCATCTTCACACAGCACAGCAGGGTTGAAGCACGAAGTGTGTGCAGAAGCCCTTCCAAAAACATCCAACTGTGTCACCACCCAAAATGCACAGGTGTTGGGGCTGTTCAGCACATCCCAGCACCTGCAAATTAAACTGTGCTGTACACTGAACTGCAAAAGGCAAAAGCAGAGAGACAGGCATCCTTGACCTGTGCAGCTTAGGATGGTCTGGAATCTTTTTCCCCCTGCACACCCCATCCTGTACCTGGCACTGCTTTTCCCCACTTCCCTCATTTCATCCAAGTGCTGACAGCTCTGTTGCTCTATCATCCAAAAATCTCTGCTCTGCAGAACTACTCAGCCAGAAATCAGGTAGAGACTTCCTGTCTTTGGAGAAAACGAAAAAGTCAGGGGTGATGACAAACTGTCAGGCAGCAATGGTTTCTCACTGTAGCCAAGCGAGCTTAATTCACTTGTGCAAATTAAATCATGTATAGGGCATTTTCCCTTGGCAGAAACTGAGCTATCCAATAGATATGACTTTTTTTTTCTTTTGCCTACCCCCGAATGTGCATCTCTACTGCAGCCAGAGTAACTCTCACTCTATCCATCTGCACTGACTATTAATTTTCAGTTGTTTCTACTGTCTGGTGCTTCTTTTCTGGATGCTACCAGTCCTCTTTCTCTTGTTGATCAGCAACCCGTACAGCATCTTCCACTTCTATTAAGAAATTCTTGGCAAGAAAGTAGTAATCACTAGGACTTATAGGCTGAAAGAGTTTCACATTGGAAGAATTGTAATATTCTGCTCTATGTTAAGGCCTAACACATTCATCTCCTACAGCAAACAGTTTGTGAGAATGGATTATTTCCTTGGAAGCAGTCATGCCCTGGGTGAGACTCACAGCCCTACCATCAGGGCAAGGGAAGCAGAAAGGGCAGGGAAGTTTATTAAGCTGAGGGTAGATGCAGGGAAGTTAAGTGAATTGACTCTGAAATTGCAAAAGTGAATGAAGAAACAGAAAAACATCTTGCCTTGTGTCATAAAAGAGGCAAGTCTGACTAGCTTTGTCATTTCTAACGGGATCCTGCTGCCTTGTAGTAGGTTTGGAAAAGAAGCCTCTTTAAATGTGGGCTTTTCCTTGGAGTCAGGAGAACAGGAGAGGGGTTTGAAGTCGAAACTTAGAATTATTTGGGTTTCAGTTTTCCATCTTTACTGAAATACAGCAGTACAGTCAACCTCAGGCTTCTAAACCCCTCCAGTATTTCAGATTGTTTAAATATCGTGATTGGACTGGGTGACCTCTAAGTTTTCCTCTGACCAAACTATTTTATAATGCTATGATTCTAATATGGATGATCCTGTCTGCCATGCTAGAGATGACCAGAAAAACAAGCAGCCTCAGTGTTCAGACTCAGGCATGAACCAGAGAGCTTTTCTCCCTCTCAGTTCCTGAGTCCCAGGGCTTGCGACTCCATCTCATCTCCACAGGCATCCAGGCCAGCCTAGAGAAGTGTCCATGGCTGGTAGGAAAAATGATTCAGCTGGCTGGAAAAACACAAGGGGACACAAAACCAAACAAGAGAAGCCAGCCAGAAGAATGCACTGGGCTTTTCTTTGACCTGTATTTTACTGGGTTTCATGACACACATGACTGCCGGGTCTTTCTTGGGGCCTCAGACACATTTCCTGAACTGGACACCTTGGGCACTTCTACCTTGGTGAATGGGATGGTTCCAGAAGTCAGGTCCTCATCACCAAGCTGCTGAATCACCAGGGCAGTCCTTGGCATGTGTTGGCCGTGGCTAACCAGCATCATTCCAAACAATTCCCACTAGCAGCAACACTTTGAACAAATCCCTTGAAAAACTTGCAGCTGAAATAGAGGAGTTGTTTCCTACCCCAGCACTCAGAGCATCAGCCTGCAAGAAGAGAGTCTGCACCTCTGCCTGAAGTTGGCACCTATTTGCCACGACAGAGCAGAGCTTTTTCACACACTACTCTAGCTGTAACACAACTACAACCTGCTCTTCACACATTCCTGCCCCACTCCTATCCCAGGATACAGAGACTGTTGCTCCTAATCAATAAACTGGTTTCCAGACATCACTTATGCACTCTGGGAGCTGCATGGACTGAGGAGGTGAGTTGTGAGAGCACGTCAAGGTGGACAGAAAGGACAGTGGGTCTCCAGACAAAGCAGGCAGAAGAGGGAAGTGATGTGTGTGCATTAGGAGAACTGGCAGTTTTGGGAGGGTACATCACCAAGAGCAGACAGGCTCAGAGCACAAGGAGTTTGGACTGTGCCAGGGCCAGGGAACTGCTGTTTGTGAGCCCTCTGAAACTGGAGTTCTGAATATTTGCTGCAATTTCCGCATCTGCACATGTGGCTGCGCTGGAGTCACACCACGAGAGGGAGACAGACGCTAGAGCACAAAGTGTTTTGCTCCAGCCACTTGCCCAACCCCGTCCCACTGCCACACAGAGGAATGTCAAACAGCAGCTTTCTCTAGAGAATTTTACAGTCCAAAATGCAGGGATAGAAGCTTCCCAAACCAGCTCGGCTGTTGGGGCACCCTGTATAAACCCAGAACTATTTCCCTCAGCAAACAAGTCCAAGATTGTGACAGACCCTGTGGTGCTCTGTGCTGAAACAGATTTTTCCACTCTTCACTCGCTCATGAAAACAAGATGATGGAAAGCAGTGTGGCCACGGATGCTGATGGGGGCAGACTTGCTCCTCCAGGCAGCCTGCCTGTGGGACAGGTCAGTCCATAGCTGGGCAGTGCAGCCGTGTCCTCAGCCAGGACATGGGCTGAGCACCACTCTCCCCCGGTACACTGTATGGGTCTCTCCCACACCTGCCATAATTCCATTACCACTGCCAGCTCTCCACATACCTCCAGAGGAACCACAGGCTGGCAATAATTCTGGAAGCGAAACATTAGGTTTGGTCATAGCCAGCCCAGATGAGCTGCAAAGGTCCCTTACCTCAGTGTAGCAAATTCGGAGCGTCACCTCATTTTGACACTGTCTCCCATAACATCCTCACAGACAAATTAAGTAAGTATGGGCTGGATAAGTGGGCAGCAAGTCAGACTGAAAACTGGCTGAGTGGTTGGGCTCAAAGGGTTATAATCAGTGGCACAAATTACACACAGAGGCCAGTCATTATTGGTGTAACCCAGGTGTAATGAGTTTTAACTTCTTAATTAATGACCAGGATGTTGGAGCAGGGTGCACCCTCAGCAAATTTGGGGAAGGCACAAACCTGGGAGTAGTGTTGGGTGTACTAGAGGGTTGTGTTGGCACCCAGAGGCTCCTCAGCAGGCCGGAAAAAATGGGCTGACAAGAACCCCTTGAAATTCCAGGAGATGTGCAGAGTCCTCTATCTGAGGAGGAACAGTTCCACCCGTACATGCTGGTGGCCATCCAGCTGGAAAGCAGCATGGCAGAAGAGGCCTGGAGGGCCCTGGTGGTCACCAGTGTGACCACAGTCCAGCAAGGTGTCCTTGCAGCAAGAAAGCCAGTATCTCCCTGGGCTGCACTAGGAAGAATGTCGTCAGCATTTCCAGGGAGCGGATCTCTCCCTTTCACTCACAAACTCCGGTCACACATCACATATTCACACCCTGGTCTAGCAAAGGCAGACCAGGACTTGGGGTTTAGCAATCTGCAAAGCTCCACACATGGATTTACACCATTTTAAAGCATTTTCTGGAGTCCAAGGGCTGATGTAGCTCCCTGAGCAGACCTATTCCCACAGGTAAAACCTGAGTCAAGGAACACAGCCAAAAACAGCAGTAAAAGGCAATCTGCTACCAAGTGGTTTTAATGCACCTCTTCAAGGCCACTGAGCCTTGAGAGAGGAGCGAAGACGAAGTGTGTGAAGCTGAATTAGGGCCATTAGAATCTTTCCTGGCACAGCTGACCAGTTGGAGCTTTGTACCCAGCTAATGCAGCCAGACAGCTCCTGCCTGGCCAGCTAAACCAGTCAGGGATCATTCAGCACTTTTCTGGTTGAGATCCAGTGACCAGCCCCTGCTCGGACCATGTCAAGCACTGAGCTTGGCCCAAGGGATGTTCTCAGAGACACCTTCCCTCAGAGCACAGAAGAAGGAACATTCACCAGCTTCGCCAGCAGAGAGCTGATGAGGTAAGTCACAGATTAGTGACTTACCTCATCATTAAGATTAAGTTTAGACCTCTTAAATGACACAGAGCTTAGCTGCCAGACACCAACACCAGCTGCCTTGTCCTCAGCACCAAGCATGTCTTCACACATGCCTAAAATCAAGAGGCAGCTCTCTAGTCCTCTGCGTTACCTGAATGCTCAATTTGCACACATTTACACGGTCACCCAGAGCTGGTGGCCCACTCCCAGGCAGGTGATACGTGACAGCTGCGTGACAAGCACATGGCACATCTCAGTCCTTTCGCCTAGGAATGGCCGTTGCTGTTTGAATGAACAACAATCAACCTCGAACCCCAAAGGATACCTACATCCTTGAGTGGCCAGCACTGGACGTTAGCGAAGAGCTCCAGAACTGGCGCTGAGTTACACCTGCGAGGTCTTCTAATCATTCCCACCTTTCCACATCAATCCTATACAGAGGGAATCTCAGCCCTCGGGCAGCCAGGAGTGCTTTGCCCAGGGCACACAGCTGCAGGCAGGCATTCCTGCATCCACCCCTCCAGTAGCTGGCTGAACCTGGGATCCAGTGATTCTGTCACATGGCACTGGAGATCTTCCCTGCTCTGCCTCTAGCCCAGAGCAGGCTGCTGCCAGGGACCTCATTCCCATGCAAGCATCAGCAGACTGTGACCCTGTTACTTATTAACCAGCCCTGATAACCTAAACAATGCACCTCTCCAAGATATCCATCACTGACCTGCCAGCCCCCGCCTTTTTTGTGTGTCACTCCAACCTGTCAAATACCTCATTAAGGCACCAGAATCAGACAGAGCAGTCCTGAATCTGGTTCCTTTGTACAAGGACATGTGGCGACAGGAGAGATGGGAGTGGCTTCATGCTGACAGAGAGCAGTTGAGATTAGATATTATGAAGAAATTGTTCCCTGTGAGGGCAGAGAGACCCTGGCACAGGCCCTGCCTGTGGCTGCCCCATCCCTGGAAGTGTTCCAGGCCAGGTTGGACGGGGCTTGGAGCAACCTGGGATAGTGGAAGGTGTCCCTGCCCATGGCAGGGGACGGAATGAGATGAGCTTTAAGGTCTCTTCCAACCCAAACCATTCTGGGATTCTGTGACCCTGACATTAGCTCAGTTGGTCAGAGCACGGTGTTAATATCACCAAGGTTGTGGGTTCATTCCCTGTACTCCATTTACTTAAGAGTTGGACGCAATGATTCTTGTGGGTCCCTTCCAACTCAGAACATTCTGTGAATCTGGGATTCCCTGGAGGAAAGAAATACCCCACAGCTCCACAGGTGGAGGCAGCACAGCCCAGGAGTGAGCCCTGCCTGCCCCCTGTGCCGCACCCCTTTGAGGAAGAGCTGAAAAGATGCCGCTTTAAATAACCTGAAGCCAGGGCTGGGCATCCCTGAAACATGAGAGGTGTGAAGCTTAAAACTCAGTCTGAACAGACTCCCTGTGGGGTTCTCCCATCCAAACCACCCACTGCGTTTCCCTTCTTCGGACGTGCAAGGGTTCATTTCACCAGTAAGAGAGCAAAGGCAGCCCAGGGAGAAATTAATGGTAAAGGGAAAATATGTTAACTGCACTAGAGTGAAGCAGCTTCCCCCGAAAAATTTCGTGTTCTACTGGGTGCAAAGGCACAGGATGACGGTGTCTGGCTCACTCACAAGGGCTGCTGCGTGTTTGATCAGAGGAAGACTGGCTCTTGCAGCAATGCTGAGCTGACAGCTTATATCAGATGCCCTCCTCTGAGGGGGGAAAAAAATCCAGTCTGCTGTTAAAAACATCGCCATCAAAGGAGATGCACCCTGGGAATGAGCACAGTGAGGATAAAATCACTCCAGCTGATGTGCATGCTGGGGCTGTTTCCACAGGGCTGGAGGAGGCAAAGTCATAAAGCTTAGATGGGTTCTGGTTCAACAATAAACCATTCTCTCCAGCACCCAGCTCAATTTGCAAGGTTGCTTCTCTCAGCCATCACTGTGAAAGAGTCCTAAAGTGAATTATACCATAGCTTATATTAGCCTAAAAGGTCCCTTAAGTTCACCAGCTTCTTCTCTACCCTTTCTCCTATAAGTCACTATCTCAAGACTTCCCTCTCCAGCCTCTTCTCTGCCTTTTGCAGCACTTTCACAGCCTTATAAACCTCTCAAATATGTCACACTTCTGATATTTCAGATTCCTCCAGTGGGGTAGGGAGGATAGGTTAAAAATTTTTTTCTGAAAAAGGGAAAGAAAGAAAAATACCCCTTGAATTTCTCAAATAATTGATAAAAAAACAATTAAACAATGGAAGGTCACCAGGTCTTTCAGTGCATTTCATTAACAGAATAGTGCTTCTGAAAACTACCCAGAAACAGGAAAACTTGACAGGCTGCTGAACACAAGATGCTGTGTTGCACATTCTCAGGTCAGAATTTTGATAGGGAAGGATGGTAAGTTTTACTGGATAAGGAGGATAATGCTGGAGAGGTCAAGCACAGGTACACTGAGAGTCCATTTTAAAGTCTTCAATCCTTTTAAGTGGTAGAGGAGGAGAAAGGACAGAGTTAAAGGAGAATTAATTAAAAAAAAAAAAAAAGAAATAAAATAATTTTTAAAAAAACACAGCAGGGAAGAGGACATTTGGATAGACTGCTGGCACGAGACCCAGGACAGAGCAAGAGGAAAGGTGGAGAATTCAAAGGGGAACCTTCTTAACATTCACTTGGAGCTCACCAAGTGGGAGGAGAAACAAATCAGTAATATCAGGACAGGAGCCATGCTAGCCTATATAAGCTGGTGGGACATTTTCTTTTTCCCTACTTCTGTCCTAACCAGCAAACCCACAGCTACTCCTGAGCTCATCAGAGAGGTAAGAGCACTCTGTTCTTTCCTTCTAATGCACGCTGTTACTGACTTTACTTGGGTCTTTCCTCTCCCTCAAAACACCTGACAAGCAGCATTTGAGCAGTCCTGCTGAAGGAGAACAGGTGAGACTCAGGACGAGCACCAGAATATCAGTTATCAAGAAGCTTCCAGCAGGGTGAGGATTTAACAGTACTGCTCAGCCCAGGTGGCTGAACCTTGGAGGAAAAGGAGAAAAGAAAAAAAAAAAAAGAAATAGCCAGAACTGTTTAACATTTCCTTTTACTGCCTTTCCATTCCGCCAAATGAAAAGGCCCAGGCAGTAATGATACACAGTTGATGGGATAGTGTCTCTGTATTTCTCTGTCCCTGGGAGACAGATCTCTGAAAACTGAATTGCATGTGGGCTTAATGAATATTTAAATCTGAGGGGTAAGCTTTCTTTTGAACTAATACTTTGAAATATATCTTCTATGGGAGAACCTGAACTCTTTTTTTCCAGTGGGGGTCAAGTACATTATAACCTGTTTTGAGGGTTGTGCTTGTGCATGCTTGTGTTCCTATGCCTAACACAATATTAATCCAGCTTTACTACACCCTTGGTAACATTATACGGGCTGTGCTGGAATTAAAAGCTGCTGAGAGTCTGGCCCTTTCCTCCTATTGTGCTTGGATACAGGAATTCCTCTAAAAACAGGCTGCACAGAGAGCTTGGCTGCCCGCAGACTTCACAGCAACAATTCAGAGAATGCAAGATACAATGGCTGCAATTGTGCGGTAGCAGGTCCTCGGGTCCTTGGACAAACAAATACCTCACCAAAAACTAAACCCTCAGATAAACCTGAATTTTGGCAGGGAGAGAGGAAAATTCCAGAAAGAAGAGAAAGCACTAGGTAACTTTGCTGCGTTTTCACAGGTAAAAGCCCAATGTCCAGCTCGGAAGCACCCATTACCTGGGCGTATTAATTAGCCAAATTAAAGACACTGTCCCTCTCCCAGCTGCAAGCACAACACTGTTCTTACCATGCACAACACAAAACGAAGGTGTGGCCAGGCTTGTCTCCTCTTCAGCAGGTGAACAAAGGAGTGTTTGCAGGGCCGGATGCTGCAGGAGTGCAGCCCCAGCACGGAGCCTGCTCTACGGCAGCTTTAACAAGGCATGGCTGAGATGCCGTGGGTATGGCGTGACAGGGAGGAAGTGCACACAAGTGGAAGGAAAATTGATTTAGGGAGACACAGGGTTGCATAACGTCAGTACGTTGCTACGGGACATTTATTAACTCTGAAAAGATGATTGAAAAAACACGATAGATTAACATCTCAGCCCTGTGGTGATTTCACCTTCGTAAGAGAGAAACGTCTCTTATGTTCTCTGTTTTGTTTCATGGGAAGCTCTCACTTCCCGGGAAAACAGTTTTAAGTAGTTTCTCTGCACTTACAGCACACTACAAATCACTTGTACTTGCACCATGGAGAGGAAAAGTGCATTCAGACTGGCTCTGCCTGGGTTCTGCTGCTCCTGAATCTCACAAGTTACACACCAGTACTGGGAGATTGCACTACAAAACTGGAACATTTCTCCAGAGCTTACATGAGATGAGGCAGTGTGCTCCAAGCTGTCTGTCTGAGAACAGGACTCAGTCTTTAAAAAAACTTTTTCCCAGACTAACAGAAATCAGGAATGAAAAAAAAAAATTTACCAAACCTGTCCCCCTGCAGAAGCCAAGCAGTCTGTTCCAGCAGAACACTCCTTTTGCAATTATTTTCATTTCCTTCCTTTGTGCACTAAGAAAAAATAACACTTTCACTGAAAATTATGTGTTTGCATAACTTTAATAGCAGGTCTTCAAAGGACCTGCTGCAGACCAGCACACATGGAATCCCCATCAGAACATATACACTTCAGTCTGCATTAATATTCAGACAACACTGTGTTAAAATTCTCTGAGCATCTCCACAATTCTGAGATAAGACACCTTTTGTATTCTCTCCTTTCTTAAATACCTGCTATCACCTACTCCCTGAAACAATGTAATGTGTTAACAAATCATTAATCTGAGCATATAAATGGCAGGTACTGCTTTGTAAAATCACTAAAAATGCCTAAAAAAATTTATGCTGGTGCCAGTTTCCAAGTGCTTCACTAATTCTTTACACTCTCATTGGACAGCGAAGTAGCAGTAGTGCAAGTCCTTCATACTTTGTGTTTCCGAACAGATGGGACAAGCCTCGGGGCTGTGGTGACAACAAAGCCCCCTCACACAGGATGCAGCCCCCTCACAGTGCCTGGGATGGGATTCAGGGAGGCCATGAAAACAGTGGGGCTGGATCTGGGTCTCTACTGTGTCGTGAAGACCCCATCCAAAACCAAAGGTTCTCTTGGCTTACACCCACTTCCCACCCGGCTGCTCTGCAGGTGAGGAGGTTGTTCAATACTGATTTCATTCTCCCTGAGCATAAATAATCACAGAATGGTTTGGGTTGGAAGAGTCTTTAAAGCTCATCCAGTTCCACCGCCCTGCCATGGGCAGGGACACCTTCTACTAGTCCAGGTGGTTCCAGGCCCCATCCAACCTGGTCTTGGACACTTCCAGGGATGGTTCAACCACAGCTTCTCTGGGCAACCTCTGACAGGGCCTCACCACCCTGACAGGGAACAATTTCTCCCTAATACCTAATCTAACCCTGCCCTCTGTCAGTTTGAAGCCATTTCCCCTTGTCCTCAGTACAAGCTCTACTGAACTGATGAAGTTCCTGTGGTTCCTCTCTAGAGAGACACACCCCCAGATCAAATGGGACTGCCTGGGGGGTTGGAATAGATGAGCTTTAAAGGTCCCTTCCAACACAAAGTATTCTATGAATCTATGACATGATGAACACGAGTTTGAGCAGCACTGCTGGACAGAAGGTAACCATTATCACCCCACAGCCTCTGTGACCCCGAATATTCTGGAACGTGGGGCATTCATTGAGTATCAAGTTTGAGACAGGTTAGTGCAAGTGACTCACCAGGTCACCTGGTCTTTTTGCTGTGCCAAGTGCGGTGAGCTGGCTTCATTTCTGCCCATGGAAACCCGGAGCAGAGGAGCACAGCCAGCTCACACTTGCATTACTGCCCTAAGCATGCACTTAACTGCCTTTATATGGCAAAGCATCGATTTTTGGTGAATTTGGACCCGTAGCTTCATCCATTTTTCCTCCACTGTGCAAGTGGACTGGACAGTGACTGCAGTACCCAATTCTGCAGAGTCCTGAGTGCGAACAGCGCCTCACTCAGCATGCAGGGAAACACCCAGGGCACGTCAGCGTGGGTCACACAGCATCGCTCTGCAGTGCAGCAGCGCTTCATTTGGTGGGTTAGCAACAGGGAAAGCCCAGGTTACATAAACAGGGAGACCCTTTAAAAGGAAAATGTAAATGCACTTTCACCAAATGGAGAGCATTTATCTTGGCTGGAAATTTTGATTTAACTGAAAGTACATTCAACTTACTTATTCCAGAATAAAGTATGAAAAAAGCGGAGGTAAATGAATTAAGGTAATGAATTATAACAGAGCCAAAAAAAGCCTTCCTGCATCAAGACACTATCCCCAGCAACACTCTTTCCTCCTTTTCTTTTCTTCCTTAAGCCTTTTTATTTAAAATCCTTACCTTCATGTCCTACAAAAGCCAAACTGAACACTTTTCTCTTTATATTGGTCCTGTAACCAGCCCCTCATATGGGACCTATCCTTCTATCAGCTGGGCTCTTCCACAAGGTAGAAAATGTACATTTATTATTTGCGCAAATATTTAACGCTTTTTGAAAGGTCACCACCAGCCTTCCAGTACTGTAAGAGTGAAAAACTGGCCAGGATGTGCATTAACCAGGCATTCCCCTGCACAGACTCAGACCTGATTAACCACGCTGGAAGGTCTGGAAGTGCAATGCCCAGGGGTGAAGCAGCTTAAGTTCTCAGCACCTGTGTTTCTGAACTATGAGTTCTCTCCCCCAGCTGCCCACAAGGCTTTTAGTAAAGTTTTGAGTGAGTCAAGGACTAACACAAGACCTGATAAAACTCAGAACTTCCTCCGGGTTGTAGCTGCTCCGAACACGACTTATTTTCCAGCAGCGAGAGACAACTGGAGACACTTTCCAGGGACACGCAGGTCGGGTCTCTGTTTCAGGTGGCCACTTGTCGGGATCGGGGGGTGTTCTGGTGGGATGCTACGACCTCCCTGAACCGACTCCAACAGAAAGTCGCTCAGCAGCCACTGCATTCACACAGACACACACACACATGCACCGGAGAGCTTCTCTGACAGATCGACGGCAAGGAGACTGGAAGTCTTTGTGTGGAATTCCACGGCACAGGTTTATTTGAGCCCCATGTGTGAAGGGGACCAGAGACCAAAGACCTCGGAGGATGGAGATTTTCACTTTATATACAGGGGCAGGGAAAGCATCAGGGGCAGGGGCAGTACATAGGCGGGATTAGGGTACGGGAGCCAATGGGAAATTCTGAGGGAGTGGCAGGGAACAAGGTCCAATGGGAGAGTGGGGAAGGGAGAACTTTCCAAAGGAGCAGATAAGGTATAGGGGGATGGGGAGGACAACTGGGGAAGCAGAACTGGGATACATTTCCATAACAGAACAGGGCATCCTGGGGGAGGCCTTTTTTAGTCACTTAAACCTGGGGAGCTCTCTCGGGGTCTGTCCCTTTCACCGGCTCCCACAAAGACCCGTGTGTCTGTATCATCCTATTTAGACTATCAACTCCCAACCTAAATTCATTACTTCTTGCACAGGCTGGTACTTACCAGTGAGACCTGAAGCACCTGTGGTTCTGTATTCACACAACAACACACTTTGTCTGGTGTTTGCTTTATAATTACCAAGAATTAGTTCAGGAAACAGAGTATGCTCCAGGAACAGGGTTTTTTTTAAATTTATTTATTTATTTATTTTATGTATTTATTTATTTATTTGCTGACTTCACATTTAGAATTGGCTCTTAGACAAACGATGATTTGGCTACAGACACTGTTTTTTACTGTTAGGTGTAAGCCTCTGATCCATGTGCCTGAATAATGCTTTCTAGGCTGTATGAGGTGCCAAAGGTTATTCCAGCAGCTCCTTATCCAAAGGGTGTGTGTCCCAACGGGTACCCCATCTCCCAGCCCTGCACCCCAAACACCTTATCTAGGCCTGAACACCTCTGCTGGGCCTATAACAGTCCCCTGCCTTAAACTTTTTATAGCACCTGCTAAATTTAATAAGTGTATTTTCATTAGTCTCTGAGGGTTTCTTACCACACCTTCCAACATGCGGTCCCCTACCTTGTCCCAGCAGAGAAGGCAGCACGACTAAGGCAGAATGGAAAGCAAGAACTGTGAATTTAGGCATCAAACTCTTGAATCCGTGTTGGGTACTTCTAAAGATTGGGCAGCTTAAAGTACAGTTGAAATGAGAAAAAGAAATGTATGAATGTGTGTGAGTAATGGAATAAGGCACTGTGGACAACTCCAGGCTAAGCCCATGCTCACGAGAAAGGCTGAACTGGTCCCAGTAGGTGATTATGAAACTGAATTTGGGTGCATATTATTGATGGCTGATGGATAAGTTCAAACTGGAAATATGTATTAAGCAGCAGAGAAACTTAATAAATGAAACATCTTCTTAAAACTGCACGGAAGTCTGGGAGGACAGAGCACGTGAAGAGGGAATGTGCTCATGGAGACATAAGAATCAGGTGTTCAGAGTAAGGATTTTCCTCCTCCTGGTTCCAAAGTAACACATGGTGAGCAGTTATGTGGTAAAGATCAGATCAGAAAGAGACATTGTGATGAACTTTCTTTTTTTTTTCCCCCTTGAATTTTACCAAAGGCTCAGAACATCAATATGGAAAACTGTGTTGATGTCAAGATAGAAACCAAGGGGGAAAGAATGCCAGTGAAGCAGAATCCACTGAGCAAAGGTGGGAAGAGTTTCTGCAGAGCTGTGGGTTACCTCACTGGAGACATGGAGGATTTTGGAACCTGGCTAAAAGGTAAACCTACTTCATCATGAATAATGACAGCAGATTCCAAATAAAAAGTACATGAAAGGAGTAATAACTAACTTCTCAGCAATGTGATTCAAGTTAGAGTAGTACAGAAACTACCTCTACCCTGATTTATGTCCGTTTTGTAGGGGAAGAAATCAGCTTTGTGCAGAGATCCACATACTGCTTAAATCTTGGGGATGTCTGAGATGACATTTACCTCCCAGCATGCCATGTACAAAGCGAATTTAGTCCCACAGGACAGACCCCTGGATGGTTATTCTGAGCTCTGCCATTCTTCATAACACTCCATGTCCTTTCAGCTGAGCAGTTTCTGCCAAGCCTAGAGCCACTGTGAAGTTAAATTGCACATAGGTAGGTGTGTTTGGTCCCTGTAATAAATCAGCAGTGGGATACGCACACGATTTGCCATCTGAGCCACAGACATCATAAATTAGCTGGTTCATATGAATCTGTTCCAGGGTGCTTTATAACGCAGGGTTCTGGCAACCTCGCTGTTTGTCTCAGTTTTCCAGCCGTAAGACTTCAGTGTAGACCATAATAAATCCCTGTCAGGTTTTACAGTCGTGTTGATTCATTGCTTCGGTCGTGGTGCCAAGTCCCACTGCCAAAACTCTTCCTGAGTTTCAAAAATACATCCCAAATCAGTACCATCTGCAGACTTTAGGGGGCTTGTTTTATTACTTAATTTGATCTTTTCCAGACAAACCTCTCATGATCCAGCTCCTTGACTGGGTGCTGCGTGGGATATCCCAGGTGATGTTTGTCAACAATCCTCTCAGTGGGCTGGTCATCCTTGCTGGCCTCCTGATGCAGAACCCGTGGTGGACACTCACAGGATGTGTGGGAACAGTTGTCTCAACTTTAACAGCACTTATTCTGGGTCAGGACAGGTGAGTCCATCCTTTTCCCCCTCAGGTGGCCACGTCAATGTTGATTTATGTGTTAGACGTGTCATGCGGACGAAAAGCCTGAATTTAGTGGAAGGTGTCCCTGCCCACAGCAGAGGGTTGGAACAAGGTGAACTTTAAGGTTCTTTCCAACCCAAACTTTTTATGATTGTGTGATCCAGCCTTCACTGGCCATGTATCTGGTCTGGTAGGACCAGACAGATCCTCCCAGCAGCCACACCTGGTGCAGAGGGACACTGGATAAACCTGCAGAAGGCGTAAGTGCTAACCCAAGTGTGCAAAATCGAACGTCCCAGGAGGTCATCCCCACACAGAGCCACAGCTGGGTGGGGAGGGACGGCTGGTGTAAGCAAAGCATCCTCAGGGGAGAAGATTTCAAGACAGCTGTTCCCTCCACACAGATCAGCCATAGCAGCAGGCCTGTATGGCTACAACGGGGTCTTGGTGGGATTGCTGATGGCCGTCTTCTCTGCTGACGGAGACTACAACTGGTGGCTCCTCCTGCCAGTGGCACTGGTGTCCATGACCTGGTAAGTCAGGTGGCCCCCCTGCTTCTCCTTCCAGCCCCAGAGTCCCCACACGTGAGACTGAGCTGTTGCATTTCTATGCAGACGGCAATGGAAAGGGAACAAAACTAACACATACGTATTTCTAAATCTTCATCGTTATTTGCACTTTTAAACTCAGATGTAATCCAGAAAGAAATAAAAATACCCACAAAATCACAAATAATCCCAGTGGGGAAAACAAAAATCAATGGCTGATCATGTGTAATGTGAGTCATATTGCTGTGATGCATCAATTCATTTCTGTTTCAGGAGGAACATTATTTTCACCATTTCCTACCATCATCAACCACAAGTGTTTCATCTATTTAAGTCACCATATAAAAATGTCATGAAAATTTACTTCTCCAGGCACAGAAGCTGTTCAGTGGTCCCAAGACATGATGGTTGACGCTAATCAAAACAAACTACTAATAATATTTTACTCATATATATGACACCATAATCTGCTAGGTATTTGGACAGCAAAAAATTTTGAAACCTAGTCTTTGACCCCAAAATGTCTGGCTGCAGATTGCTAAAACCACACATGTAATTTGTCTGCCTGAAGTTCATGTGGTGTTACAGTCCCTTTGATGTCAGCTTCTATGGCTGATCCACAAGCCCGAACAAGGGCACACGGCCACATTCACAGTTCACTCAGACCCAGCACGGGTGTCCCAGCCTCAGTCCACTTCAGGTGCTAAAAAATAAAGGTAAACACTGAGATTGAGTGGGGGAATAACTCCATCAAAGGGCTGGATCCTGTCTTCTTCATGCTCACCAAATTCATCATATATACATTGACATAACATGACAGGAATCTGTACATTGATAACTGCCTTTAGAGGGGGTAGGAAGTCTATGGAGTGACCCTTTTGCGTCTCTGACTTGATCAGAAAGACTGAGAAAATTAAACAGTTATGAGGAGGGGAGGGGGGTTTTTTCATTTATTTTAAATAGACCAAATTTTCTGCAGCTGGGTTTATGGTTGGATGTGGTTCTGGTGTGATTTTTGCCTATCTGACAAGCTTCTAGTGAGACCATTTTGTTCTTCTTTCAGCCCTATTTTTACCAGCGCTTTAAGCGCAGTTTTCTCTAAGTGGGACCTGCCTGTTCTCACCTTGCCTTTCAACTTGGCCTTGACCCTCTATCTGGCTGCTTCAGGACCACACAACCTCTTCTTCCCTACAGCTGTCATTCATCCTGCCACGGCAACACCGAACATCACCTGGGCAGACGCTGAAATCACACTGGTAGGATGTCTTCAGGATAACAGTCTCCTTCACTTACAATTAAAAACACTGTAGAAATGTATTATCTGCCTTTATAAATTCCTATGGCTTGGGTTGGATGGGACCTTAAACGACCATCCAGTCCAGCCCCCTGCCATGGGCAGGGAGACCTTTTACCATCCCACGCTGCTCCAAGCCCCGTCCAGCCTGGCCTTGGACACTTCCAGGGATCCAGGGGCAGCCACAGCTGCTCTGGGCACCCTGTGCCAGGGCCTCCCCACCCTCACAGCCAGGAATCCCTTCCCAATATCCCATCCAGCCCTGCCCTCTGGCACTGGGAAGCCATTCCCTGTGTCCTGTCCCTGCAGGCCTTGTCCCCAGTCCCTCTGCAGCTCTCCTGGAGCCCCTTTAGGCACTGCCAGGGGCTCTGAGCTCTCCCTGGAGCCTTCTCTTGTGCAGGTGAACACCCCCAGCTGTCCCAGCCTGAGTCCAGAGCAGAGGGGCTCCAGCCCTGGGAGCATCTTTGTCACCCTCCTCTGGACTCACTCCAATAAGTCCACCTCCTTTGTTACTGCATTATGTCCTGGCAATACAAAATTTTATTTAGAAGATGGCTATTATCCAAAATATAAGGGTTTACTCTAGGAATGAACACTTCTGATAGCTTGAAAACGAGAATCTTTTCATTTGCAGTTGGATCTAAGTGTATATATCATAATCTTCAAACACTCTCTTGAATCTAATTACCAGTTTCTATTTCTATGCATACACTGATCATCTCCCTATAGCTAAGGTTGTGCTGAGGTTAACTCACAGGGTAATTTTAATTTTTCAGATACAGGCTGTTTATAAAATTGCATCTTTCTGATTTGACATGACCAAGAAGTTATTACTATGTTAGAATGGTTACAAACTTGGGTGCCAGTACACATTCACATATTTTTAATTTATATTCAAGTGAGACCTTTCCAAAGAAACATTTTATTCTCCTGCAATACACCATAAACAATACAGACACCAGAGTAACTATTTTCTCCTAAGGCTCAGCTGACTATTTTAATGGGTTCCCAGGAAGTGATTAAGAAAAGGAAGTAAAATGACACTAAATGGGAACCCACAAGTGACATTTCTCAGAGAACATTTGCCACGGTGCATAATTTTATGGGGACTATATATGGAAAAGTGCCTCAAAACCATCCCTAAGCTGTGACCAAGCTGGGCTCTGTCCCACCAGCCCAGCAACTCCTGCTCACATTCCTAATGAATCCCAAGGGAACCATCCTCCATATTCGCTTTCATGGTCCATATGGATACGTAAAAATGGTCAAGTCAGCAGCACATGTAAAGAGGATGATTAAACCCTTTCACAAAATATTTACTTTTGATCTTAGAGCGAAAACCTGGCAGAGGAGCTCAGGGCTAGGGAACAAGCCATGACTCATTTTCATTGAAGGGGAAACCCTGTGGAAATGCCCTGCTGTCTCCCGAGACATGTCCAAATGTTCCACTTAGAAAGAAAGACTGCATCCAACAAATGCCAAATATGAGCCTGGCCAAGAAAAACAGGTTAAAAAAAAAAAGTTTCAAAGCTGGTAACAAATTGTCATGTTTGGTTTGTTTTGTTTTTTTAATTTCTACAGCTCCTGCAATCCATTCCAGTCGGCGTGGGTCAGGTTTATGGTTGTGACAATTCCTGGACTGGGGGAATGTTCCTGATTGGTTTATTTATCTCCTCTCCACTCATTTGTGTCCATGCAGTGATTGGCTCAGCAGTGGGGATGATGGCAGGTAATGATTTGGCTTGTGTCACAGATTTATATAAAAGCATGGAGAATACAACAGGAGCTACAATAAGTGGAGGACTTAAAATCACAAGCATTTCACCCACCGGAGAATGGCTGCTTGAAAGCGAAATATACTCATTCTGTTTTAAGAATTCTTTTGACTGACTTCCCCATTCTCTTACCTTGTTTTGTGACAGTGGAAACCTTCAGAACAAAGAAGTGTCTTTTGTGCTGCCATGAATTTTTACCATGAAATACTTAATTTCTGGGTGTATCCAGGTTGGTTTAGGGGCAGATCAATGAAAGTCATAACCATCAGCCTAAATGTGCAGGCCTCAGGGCCTTAAGATTCACACATAGGCCCATATATGTTTTGTTGACGTCATCACTAAATTCAGCTCAGGAGCAACAGGGAAATTCTGCCACGACTCCACTAGATTAAAATGACTTTGCCCTTAGACTGTAGCAACATGAGTACCAACAGCAACTCTACCTACAAATGGTGGCTGGAACCCTTGAAAATCTGCATTCATGCCACTTCTCCATTGCTTTTATCTCTTTGGTCGAGGAATGACACATCTCTGACTTTATTTTCCAGGGCTGAGCTTAGCAACACCGTTTAACCAAATCTACTCGGGGCTGTGGGGCTACAACAGCTCCCTGTCCTGCGCTGCCATCGGGGGAATGTTCTTGGCCCTCACCTGGCAGACACACCTCCTGGCCATGGCCTGCGGTAGGTACCCGGCAGGTTTTCATCCCCCCTTGAAGTGAGACAGGATGCCTTTGCAGCAGAGGTGGGCTGGAGCCAGATGGGCACCTCCAGGCAGGCAGATGGATGTAGGTGAGGCTGACGAGTGGTGGAGCTGGATGTTGAAGTCATGGCTTTAACATACCCCGTGCTTTCATTTTCGGCCAAGAGTTGTGTTTGAAGCAAGAGCTGTGATCAGTGGACACATGTTAACTAAGGTCTTTGAAATCAGATGCTTTGTTTTGAGTCATTAATTGTGTTTGTTCATTCATTGCTGGATGAAATCACGTTGGTTTTTTCCAGCCATGGATACCAGCTTGAATTCCTTCTTTGAAGAAGGACATGCCTAATCTTCGAGAAGAGTGGAGCTCAAGATCTGTCCACAGCTGTAGTTAGACAGTACACATTCCCCATTCTCTTGAAATGGATCAAAGGCATGAGCTGGGCAACACAGCAGGACTGAAGAGTTATTTATAAGGCCATTCCATACAAAATTTCAATATTGAAGCGAGCTGGGAGTGAAACTCTTGCTCATTCAATGCTCATATAAGAAAGATTTAGCTCTGTATGTCATTGACCTACCTTCAAGCCCTAGAGGCAGGACAGATGAGGGTGGAAAGGTTATTTTCCTATTTAACCCTATCCATCAAGGTACATATTTCCCATGTCAGTGCATTTCTCAAAAGCCTGTGATACCAGAGTGTTGCGGTGTGTAGTTTCCTGTGGTGGCAAGGCACGCAGCAGCCTTCCTGGAGGCTCTGCGGGGTGATCTCGAGGAGAGCAGCTATTCCACTTCCCGTAGCCCTTCCGGGCTGCCCGGCTGTCCCGGCTAGCTGTGTGCCCCACAACACGGTGGTGACAGAGGAGGCGAGAAGGCTCCCCGCATGGGGACTGCAGAGGATCTTTATTACACGGTTCCCAAAGGCAGAGAGCGCCACACGGCATATATCCTGTGGCTTTATACGGGGATGAGGGGGGCGGAGAGAGCACACGGACCAATGGTCTCAGAGCATAGGGGTGGTACATGCACGGAGTTGGGGCACAGGGACCAATAGGGAGAATCTGAGGGAGCAGTCAGGACTAGGGGCGGGGAAGGGAGAGCCGTGTGGAAAGGGCAGGCAGTTTGGTAAGAAGAGGAATGGGGAAATACAACACCACGCCATAGCACATTTGTCATCACTCCAGTTCTTTTTGTTTGCTTGTTTGTTTGTTTGTTTGTTTTGCTTTTTCCATAAGCTCCAGGTTGGAGGGGACACAGTGTTAAGGAAAGGGTTTAGCGGGGTACTGTCCAGATAGGGGTCATAATCATTGGTTGAGCTACCCAAGGCAGAATGAGGGATGTTTGTCCTTGCTGTTCTGCTCCATGAGCAACTGAACTCACCGAGAACCACCTTCCTTTTTCACAGCGCTCTTCAGTGCCTACCTGGGAGCAGCAGTGACCCACATGTTGTCTGTGGTAAGTAGCGTGTCAGCTAAGGGCTGGTTTCCAATGCTGAATTTTTCCCTGGCTTGTCGGACAAAACACCAAGACATGGAGAAAAATTCAGCCAAAGGCAGACACAGTCTGGGAGAGGGGTTACTATCTGCCCAGCAGGTTAGCATAATTCCCACTGGAACAGGCCACTTGGAATCATCACTGTTTCCATCCTTGGAGTTTGCATGAACTTCCACAGCTCAGCTCTAGACACTTAGGAGATCACAGAGTCATGGAATGGTTTGGGTTGAAAGGCACCTTAAAGCTCATCCAGTTCCACCCCCTGCCGTGAGCAGGGACACTTTCCTCTAGACCACGTTTTTCCAAGCCTCAGCTATCCTTGAACACTTCCAGGGATGGGGCAGCCACAGCTTCTCTGGGCAACCTGTGCCAGGGCCTCACCACCCTCACAGCCAAGAATTTCTTCCCCAAATCCCATCTAATCTTGCCCTCCAGCAGAGGAAAGCCATTCCCCCTTATCCTGTCCAGGCCCTTGCCCAAAGTCCCTCTCCAGCTCTCTTGGACCCCCTTTAGGCACTGGCGGGCTGCTACATCTCCCCTCTTTCAGAGATTTACTTTGTGCCTGAAGCAGTTGGAAAAAAGGGCCCTGCACCTGTGTAAAGAAACTTAAAATTTGGGTTAACTTCTTTTCTCAACTGCCAAAGGTCAGTCAGCTTAAAAGCCCAGGGAAAAGCTGAATGTTTCTGGTATCCACTCTCCTGCCTCATCTCCACCCACTCCTAACTCGTGTCCACCCGAGACCGTGGCAGATGCACGAAGGGCAGGCAGCCCTCTCACCAGAGCTGGTAGGTGTTACAGGCTAGTGCACAACGTCGAGGCCTCCTAAAGAAACCCAGCCTCCCTAAGGAAAGACCCAGTGCAAAACCGAGTCTTGACTTGCTTCAGAAACCCCGTTCCAAGGTGGCTGGCCCTCAGTCTTACCCAAATAAAAGAAAGACATGTAGTAAATAGGCGGTTTGTTATTTTCCTTCGCAGTTTGGGGTGCCATCAGGAACCTGGCCTTTTTGCTTGTCTGCGCTGACCTTCCTGCTGATGACCACAAACAACTCAGCCATCCACAAGCTGCCACTCTCCAAAGTCACCTACCCAGAAGCCAACCGAGCTTATTATCTGATGATGAAGAAACATGAGAGGTCTTGCTGTGAGGCATAGAGACCCAAGAAGAGAGATACTCGGCAGATTTTAAGGCAAGAGCACAAGGTATTTCCCCAACAGACTGTGATTTGTCTGCTACAAAGTCCAACACCACCTTCTGCATGGAGAGACTTTTTCCACCACATCCGTTTGTTCTGTTAAGAAGACTTCTATTAGCTAGGACTGTGCTTTGCTGGAAGGATCTTTCCCAGGATCAATCTGTAATGATTTTAAAGCACGTATGTCTGAAAAGACACTTGAATTATAAGCAGTGGGAAAATGACTTATAAGCTGAAAAGAAAAATCTCTGTGAAATTGAAGACACAGCAATCAAACGTAAAGAAATAGAGAGCATCTTTCGGCATCTAGAGGACTTCAAATTAATGGCTAAAACCAGCTTATGACAGCAAACGGAGGCATCTTAGAGAGTCTCATTGTAGCAGAGAAATGGAATAAAGAGCACCCTTTGCCAAGTAGAAAATAAATTGTGAAGGATCCTACATGGAGGGCCTCTCAAACCCCATGGAGAGAGATGTTCATTAGCAATCATCAGACATAAGATGGACATGATTTTTATGATTTTTGTGTTAATCTACTGATTTCTCTTAATACTTGAACTTGGTGATGGGTTAGCAAAGGAGGGGACAGCAAGAAAGTCAATGCTGTCCCCTTCCTATGCAGTAAAATGGGTCTGTTCAGTCAATGCACAAACAGAACTAATTTGAGCCGATCTTCTTAACTTCCCTCCCTACACTGCCCCCCTCAGCCCATGAACGTCAAACAGCAAAACGCTGCACTGTCCCAGCCTGCTGCTGAAGCTCAGGAGGCTCAGGGGGGACCTGGCTCTCTGTAACTCCCCGACAGGATGGGGCAGCCAAGGGGAATAGGGCTCTGCTCCCGGGAAACAAGGGACAGGATGAGAGGAAATAGAGTCAAGTTGTGCCAGGGGAGGTTTAAATTGGATATTAGGGATAATATCTTTGTAGAAATTGTTATCGAGCCTAGAAAAAGGCTGTTTGGGGCTGTTTCCAGGAGTCCCCATGCCTGGAGGGTTTTAAAGGCCTTGTGGATGTGGCACTTGGAGACATGCGTTAGTGGTGGCCTTGGCAACAATTCTGTGGTTCTGTGAAGCTGCTGCTCTGCCATTTCTCTCTGCCCCACAGTAGGAAGGTCATGTTTGAGGGCCACTCCAGCAGAGCTCTGCAGGACACCAGCCACGTGCCACCTCTGCCCAGGCTCCTGGGGTATGCGGGCAGGGAAGAGGGAAGCTGGCCTTGCACCCAGCAGTGCTGATCACCTCAACAGGCATTAACTGTGCCACCTTTCTGCCTGGCTCACTGACGTGAGGTTGTTCAGCTGACACGAGCCTACGTGCAGTGGCATCACTCCAGGAAAAGCAAACAGAAACCTGTTTTTCTTGTAGCAGATGAAATAAAATCTAACATGATTTTTTGAGTTTGGGAAGGGATAAAAGCCCCCAAACCATGTAGTTTTGCAAACATCACAAAGATCTGAGTGTAAAATATTTGTGATGAACTGTTGGCAGTATCTTCTGGTGAAGTTTTAGGTTTTCTGATGTTCAACAGTATTTCTGTATGACTGACACTCACTTGCAAAATGTAGCATTTCCATGATTTACTTAATAAATATCTACATAATATTCTGTGGAGTTAATTTCTAAAACAAACATTCATACTTTTTTGAGTTTGGTATAAGTTTCTCTCTGTTTACTATCATTAAGTTCTTCCAAAAATAGGCTAGCTCTTAAACAAGTAGTGTAGAAGACATTGGAAAATAAAATTTTTAAATCAGTGTGTATGGGATACATAGGAAACTTTCAAATTCTGCTCTTTGTGCTTATCACAGAATCACAAAATTTTTTGGGTTGAAAGGGTCCTTGTTCCACCCCACTGCCATGGGCAGGGACACCTTCCACTATCCCAGGCTGCTCCAGGCCCCATCCAACCTGGCCTTGGACACTGCCAGGGATGGGGCAGCCACAGCTGCTCTGGGCACCCTGTGCCAGGGCCTCCTCACCCTCACAGGGAAGAATTCCTTCCTAATACCCCATCTATCCCTGCCCTCTGGCAGTGGGAAGTCATTCCCCCTGTCCTGCCATTTGAGACTTAGCCAAAATCCTCCTCCAGCTGTCTTAGAGCCCATTTAGGCACTGGAAGGGGCTCCAAGGTCTCCTCGGAGCCTTCTGTTCTCCAGGATGAACACCCCCAGCTCTCTCAGTCCTTTGGCATTTTGCTGCATCAAACCTCCTTAAACAAGGTGCAAGTGCAAATTCTGGTTCCGTACAGGAGGCACGATCAGCCCAAGGCACAGCGCTGGGCCAACGGAGCTGTAGGCAGAGCTACAAAAACCTCCTCGAGACCAGGCAGTGATTCATTCCTAGGGGAGATGCTGGACAGGCCCCCAGACTGGGGTTAGATGAGGTCGTGTTCTGTCTAGAATACAACTGGAGCAGGCCCAGAGGGCCACAGAGATGCCCTGAGGTTTGGAGTCCCTCTGCTCTGGATCCAGGCTGGGAGAGCTGGGGGTGTTCATCTGAAGAAGAGAAGGCTCCAGGGAGATCTTATTGTGGCCTCTCATTACTTAAAGATCTCTTTAAGAAAGATGTGGACAAACTTTGTATCAGGGCCCGTTGCGATGGGAAAAGGGGCGATGGTGTTAAACTGAAAGAGGATCAATTCTGACCGGATAAGAAGAAGAAACTTTTTATGGGTAGGGTGGTGAGGCACTGGCACGGGTTGCCCAGAGACACGGTGGATGCCCCATCCCTGGAAGAAGTCAAGGTCCAGTTGGACAGGTCTCTGAGCCACTTGGTGCAGTGGAAGATGTCCCTGCTCATTGCAGGGGGTTGGACTGACGACCTTTAGGTGTCCAACACAACACAAACCATTCTCTGGTTCTACGCTTTATCGAAATGTAATGTAAAAGGGTATTTCAATGTCTGAACTGAGATCTCCCACCCAGGACCATGCCCAGAGAGGCAAATCTACAAAGGCTACTCTCACTTTTATGTCAAAATACGCACCCGAGTAAGAGAACACAGTTTATGTCCAGTGTAAATCAGAAGATTTCCTCTGACTGGTGCTATTCCAGCCTGCTGTTGCTGAGCAACAGGGACATTTTGGCAGTACCATAAAGAAATCATATGCACAGAACTGAAAAACAACAAAAGGTGAAGGCTCTGTCCCAGCCATTTAGAAAGATTTTGCACGTCATTCAGAATTAATTCTACATTTTACACTATCCAGAGAATTTATTCTTCCCATCATCCCTCAGAAAATAACAGCTATTTGGAAATTTGACATGTAAGTCAGTCAGAACATGCATATTATGCTTTTTCCCATTATTGTTCAGAACGCTGTCTTTGCTAACAGAACTAATTTATCTTATTACTGAAACTGTTCCTTTTTGTTTTGTTTTTACATCAAATAAATGCTATTCAGATCACTTATTTTTTTTCAAGAACTCTTTTTTGACTCTCGTTTCTGATATACATGTGATGCCAGACCCGTAAGAAATACTTATGCTGGGCAGAAATTTTGGGGTATTTTCCTGGACTACCTTCTTCCCTGTGCCAGCAAAAAGATGTCACTGTGTTTGCAATTCTGCCAAGAAATACATATATACATAAAATAAGTAAATACTATTAAAAATAATTCACGGGGAAAAAATTAATAAAAATAAACAAACAAACAAAAACATAAATAAAAAAGAAAAATTTAAGAATAAAAAAAAAAAACAAAACCAAACCATAACCACTTGGAAACATCTGCTTGGAGTCATATTTTATCCAAAAGTCTAACTCAAATGAGCTGCCCAACTGCCACTTCCTGAACCCAGTTTCATGTCAAGTGCTCAAATCTGGGGAAATGCAACAATGCAATGTCCTTTATCTGATCCTCCAGGACTGCTGCAGGTTCTGTTTGGTTTTACCGTGTTGCAGATGAAATATAAACAGTATAAAGAACGCTGATAATTATCTAATCTTTTGGATCTTGACACTTAGTGTGAAGGAACTGACACAGAATTTGACCATAGCTGGGAATAATTCACCCGCTAAGAAAGATGCTACCCATGAGGAAGCAGGGCTGTGCATTGAAAAGATTATTGCTTGATTATTGCTTAATTGTTTCCCTCTCTCTCAGAGTGCAAGGACTCCATGACAAGTGAACTGTTAGGCACAAGTTAACACCTTTCTAAAGCTTTCTCTTTGTCTTGCCATGGAAAACTGCCTTCAGGTGGTAAGGCCTATTTTGTTACCAGCAGCTGAGCTTTTTCCAGATTTGGAATGAGATGAGGAAACAGTAAAACTCTCAAAGCAAATACACCTCAGTGACTTAAGGCCCTCACTCTCCTTGTTCTCAGAGGCGCAGGTAGACCATGGCAATTAATTTCACATGTATTGAAACAGAACCTGTTTAAACAGGAGCTGGAAGCCTTAATATTTCAGGGATGTCGGTCAGAAGGATCATTTTAAGTCCCCAAAGGTGCTTTACTTGCAAAGGGGCTGTGAAGGTTAAATTACTTACCTTGAGGTTGAGACCTCCTGACTTGCTATTGCACTCCAGTGCATAGCAGAATCACAGAATAGAATCACAGGATGGTTTAGGTTTGAAAATATCATCAAGTTCCCCCCAGCAGTGCCAAGACCACCACTGACCCACGTCCCCAAGTGCCACATCCACACGGCTTTTAAATCCCTCCAGGAGTGGGAGATCCTCCACTGCCCTGGACAGCTGTCCCAGGGCTGGACAATCCTTTCAGTGAAGAAGTTTTTTCCTTAATATCCAACTTAAAGCTCCCCTGGTGTATCTTGAGACTGTTTCCTCAAAGCAAAATGAAAAAAAAAACTCAGCTTCACAGCATTCACCATTTAAGATCATTGGCATGAGGATTTCCCACAACAAATTCAAACCCCTAGAAGGGAGTGACGAAATCAATCCTGTGAGCAAACAGAAGCACCTGTGAGGGAAAATACAGTGCAGTTGTACTTGGAACACTGGAGCAATTCCTTCTACTTTTAGGACCACTGATGTCACCAACAGTAATTTTCTGAGTAAAATAAAACTACGTATGCACAGTTGCAAAAAAATGGGAGTTCAAATGAGAACACTTTTTTAGGAAGTCTGCATTTTTTTTTCGTTTTGCCTCTCATGAGAATATATAGATTAGAAGAAAATGGATAGGAGCCATGGGCTTAGGGAACTGACTAACCACAAATCCCCTCACTTTAGATTAAACATTCTTGGATTGGTCATCAGTTTAATCGGGTAAGGCTGAGATCAGTGGGAGGTTAAGGATCAGATTTGCTAATTAGAACACTTAGAGAAATAATTCTAGGAAAAGCGTGCCCCTGGAATGGTGCACTGGGAAGGAAAAGAAAGAATTTTTTCAAGTGGAATTTTCCAGCAAACAGTCCGGGTGCCCCAGTCATTAAGAAGCTACAAAACTCATCGTAGTGTATAGTTTTGGAGGGGGAGGGTGTGACACTCTGTAGGAAAGTGCAAGTCCAGAGGAGGCCACGGAGCTGCTNCTGGCACAGGGTGCCCAGAGCAGCTGTGGCTGCCCCTGGATCCCTGGCAGTGTCCAAGGCCAGGCTGGACGGGGCTTGGAGCAGCCTGGGATAGTGGAAGGTGTCCCTGCCCATGGCAGGGGCTGGACAAGATGAACTTTAAGATCTAATTGAACCCAAACCATTCTGGGACTGATTTGTTTGTGTTGAGATGCTAAAACACAAACAGGACTCTCAGCAAGCAGACAAGAGGTATCTGTGTAAGGCCTCTTCACTGCTGGTCTATAGAAATGCTGTCACCTCATCTGGCAGCCCTCATGAACTGGTCATTCACCTCATTAGACATCCTGATGTTGATCACCTTCTATGTGGGTAAAAAAGATAGGTGAAGTTTTGTTAGTAATGGCAAAGAGGCGACATAAGCAGTGGCTTCTGTTCCATCTGTCTCCCCACAAACCTTCTTTTGTCTGCAGAAAAAAAAATAAGAAAACTTCCTGTATCTGCAATAGTGATATATTTTTCACTGGAATTGTGGTATATTTTTCACTGGACTTGTGATATATTTTTCACTACACTTTCCCAGGTCATCCACATCTTCCCTTTGCTCTTTGTTGTTTTCCTCTACTCATGTGACAGAGAACACCCACAGCAAGTGGCGGCAAATGCAGGATGCTTGGCCACGTCCCACTGTCTGAAATGTCCCGGCTTTCCTCTCAGCCAGAGGAAGATACAGCCCCTCCCTCTGTTCGTGCACTCCCTGCACACAAAGCAGCAGCTTGGATATGAGGATCCAGGGTGATAACTCCCCTGGCACACCTCTCCGATTCGCTTCACCATAACCCAACACATCACTTACCTTCAACTCACCTTTATCTAAACTGTGTGGGTGACTCAGCCCCGCCCACATATGAAATACCTTAAAACACAAACTCTCCCTCCCCACTGGGAGAAATCCCACTCAATAGCAGGTGTCTTGTGGTGGTGGCTTAGCAACAAGAGGCACCTCTGTGTAGCTTTTCTGCCAGGCACTTTGAGCAGTGAGCAAGCTTGCTAAATGAATAAACCCAAGTTTTATCCACAGAACAAACAAATCCCCTGGGGGATGTTGAATTTCTGTCCTTTGCCTCAAGAAATACCTCCTCTTTTTGGCTATCCCATCATGAATGGCTCTTGGAGCCATCATTCCCTTTTCCATTTCCCCAGTCGTGGTTTGCTTGCAGTGCATTGCTGGTGGTGGACATGGCCACCAACCCCTCTGGGGAAGCATTCTGTCTTCTCCGGAACCACTAAACATTTCAAATTCACTAATCCTTGATATTCTTTAGCCACAACACGCTCCAGTTCCTACCAGAGCTTATTCAGTGTCTCTTTGCAGCCGTGTCCCTGCCACAGCACTGTCCATCTGCAGGCATCCACGAGCAGGACCCTCACTGGAGTTCACTCCACCCCAGCTGCCCTCAGCATCTTGTTGGAAAGCAGACACCATTCATTTCTCTCCTGAAACACCTAAAGGCACTGAATTACATTTCTGTGGGATGCAGAATGATGAAAAACACATAACATGGCAAAAGGCTCCACAAGTTCACCAGTGACTTGCTCCATCCAGGTGCAGGATCAGCATTCCCCAAAGATCTAGAAAATCAACAAAAGTATCACTGAGGCATTCAGAGAGGGCAGATTACATGTCATCTGACCACCTTTCAATCTCATGATTCAGAAGACACTTTTAGATTACACTCATTTAACTGGAGGATACCCAAAAAATGGATTCAAGAAAGAAGGGATCCACAGAGCAGTGTAACAAAAGACCAAAACATAGTGGGGTTTTAAATAAGACAGCACAAGATTACACATAGCCAAAGCATGAGTGATACAGCTTTGGGATGAATTTGCCATGTTACAGTGTTTTATTTTACTCAGACAAAGGTGAATGCTGATTCAAGGCAGAGAGAGGAGATAGAATAGTTTTGAAAGGGCAAAGTGCACCTAAATAAACCAAATGAGAGATGTTTGACATGGCCTCAAGTTGTGCCAGGGGAGGTTTGGCCTGGATACTGCGAAAATTTTCTTCACAGAAAGGATGGTCAGGCACTGGAACAGGCTACTGAGGGCAGTGGTGGAATCTCCATCCCTGGAAGTGTTCGGAAGGCATGTGGCACTTGGGGACATGGTTTAAAGGTGAATTCAATGCTAATTCAGGTTAAGGGCTGAGCTCTATGATCTGAGTTCTTTTCCAGCCTTAATGATTCTATGATTTATCTTCTGAACTGAAAGTCCTGCTGGGGAATAAGAGCAGAATAGCAGGAACAGAGCAGAAAAGGAGATCTGTGCTTGTCCCTGAGGTGTTTGCAGATGTGCTGGGGAGCAGCAAAGGGGATGTCACAGAAATAAGTTATATCTTACGTGCTAGAGACACAGGCTGAGCGAGACTGAGACATCCAGGCTTTCCCCACTGAATATCAAAGGCTTTTTTCTTCATTGCAGAAGTGTTCACTGTTTCATATTTCGCCTTCAGTGAAAATTCCAGAAGAACATTTTCCCCCTGACTCGAACCTCCTGAAAGCAGAAGTTGTCTCTCATCTTCAGCATCAGCAAGTGTCAAAGGAGGAATTACACACAATGGATGCAATCTGCACAGCTCCAGCCTAAACTCTGCTGAGACTTTGTGGGATGGTCCTTCACAGCAAATCAAACCATGCATCAGGTCCTTCCCAGTGCTGGAAATCTCAGCTGTAAGCACGTCACTGCCTCCCAGGGTGGGAATTCTGCAGGGAACCCACCAGGCTCACATACACCATCCAGGCAAAACCAGTGCCACCCTTCAAGCTAGAGCACGTGGCAGGCCAGGGAATTCTGAAGCCCAAATAGCTGAGGAGGAATGTCCACAAGAACGCCGTGCAGGAAAGTCACATTGTCCATACAACAATGCTTCTCCCAGAGAAGCCGGCTAACTTGTATGCTGCAGGTTTAGGCAATAAATCTAAGGAGGCAACAGAAGCCCCATTTGTGATGTGACTGATAATCATGCCAGCAATTTTTGCACATTCCTTTGTTCCACTTTCCTTCCAAAGAGTGATGGTTATTTGTAAGCCTTGCAGAAATAAGCGCTTTTAGATGAAGCTGTGAGGAAGCAACAAAAGAAACGCACCCAAACAGTCTGTCCTCAGACACATGGGGCTGCTCCTGTGCTCCCCACGTACACATAACCAAATTTCCCACTGGTCACAGGAGGGGTAACCGCAAACCAGTACTGGAGAAGACAGCTGCCTACAGGCATGTTACAAATCCATCCAAGATTTAAGTTCTCCTGGGAACTTATCCAAAAGCGTTCAAAAGATAACTCAGAATTGTTTATATACTCAGAGAAAAAGGGCAAAAGCCCTGACTATTCAAAATAACTGAACCTGACAGACAAATGAGTGATTGCCCCTCAGAGGATGTACGTCTGCTCTTCCTCTCCTTGCTAAATCATGGGCTAATCTTTCCACAGTATGATAATCTGTTACAAAGCAATGCTCTTTGTCTACAGGAACCTGGCTCTGTTTCATCAACATGGGCTTAATCAAAATTTCTCTCTATGACAATACTGGCATGGGTTGCCCAGAGAAGCTGTGGCTGCCCCATCCCTGGAAGTGTCCACGGGGCTTGGAGCTTCCACCTGGGATAGTGGAAGGTGTCCCTGCCCATGGCAGGGGGTGGAACGGGATGAGCTTTAAAGGTTCTTTCTAACCTAAACTATTCTACGATGCCATGACCTGCATTCTACTCCCTAAAAGCCTGCCTGTGGATGGCCTTAGTCACCCAGCTCCCCAGTGGACAGAGAAACCTCCTTTCCCATCTCACACGGTGGGAAATACAACACGGGCAACCCAGGGTCTCATGTTTCTAACCCTTTCCATGCTTAAGGACATGCTGCAGCACGGCAGAGCGATTTTTCAAACTCCCCAAGGTAAGCCCACACCCAGCCCAGTGGATTGTGGAAAGCCCAGGAAGAGTTTGCCTCCAGGGACTGCAGAGCCTCTCTGGTTAACTGCACCAAGGCCTCTGAGGATGTCACATGAGAAGCAGAGCTTTGTGAGAAACCCGTCTGCCAAGAAGTGCCATTACCTGCTCTTTCCATCCATCATGTCCACTCCCAACCAGCACAGTCCCTTCACCACCTGCTTTACCTGACCCCAGCTTCAGACTACCAGCATTTTATCTACCCTGCAGCGTGACCAGATTTCATCGTGCTGCTGCCCTGGCTCCATCCTACTGTGCTTTAAGGCAGTCTCATCACAAAGGTCACAATCCATAAAGGGGGCTCAGGACTGGAGAGCAGAGAAAAGACTGTATGGAAATGGCAGGCACCGATCCCTGCTGTCTGTGAGCAGGGACAGCACCCAGGAATGGCTGGAGCTGTGCCAGGGGAGAGTTAGGTTATCAGGAAAAGGCTCTTCCCTCAGAGGGTGCTGGGCACTTGCCCAGGCTCCGCAGGGAATGGGCACGGCCCCGAGGCTGCCAGAGCTCCAGGAGCGTTTGGACAATGCTCCCAGGGGGATTGTTGGGGTGTCTGTGCAGGGCTGGGAGCTGCACTCGATGATCCTGGTGGGTCCCTCCCAGCTCAGGATATTCTGTGAAGCATCCTCATGCAAGGGTCCCTCCTGCCCTCAGCTCCCAGGCTCTGCTGTTCCCTGACACTGCAGCATCACCTCTGCCCAACCCCAGGCTGCACCTCTCCTTCACCCCACTTTCCCACCACGCTCCCTCAGCAGCTTCCCTCACTTTGCCACCTCTGTATCAAGCATCTTCCCTCCTCTGGTGAAGCTTCCCATTCCAATCCTGCCTGGACAGAAACGCTGGGCTTCCAGCAAGGTCCTGCCAGTGAGCCAACAGCCACGTGCACACAGGGTTGTGAGCAGGGAGTACTGAGGAATGTAAATTATCTATTGTTTGCTCCAACCCTCACGAGGTGAGAGCTGATATGAACAATGCACTCCCCGTAGCACTTCTCCTCCACCTTATCAGCCTCTGATCTTAATCCCAGGAGTCAATGCCATCATCCATCACTGTTAATGAGAGCGAGCTCCCCTAGGCAGGGGCCTTATCTCACTCTGTATCTCAAGAGCCACATGAGGTTATGTCAGTCGCGCAATTAAGTAAAGGTTACGCTGGCCTGAAAGGGTTAGCACCGGCTTTTTGGGAACGCTTCCGTGCTGTCAGAGACCAGAGGAAGCAAAAGTAAAACTGGAGAGTTGCCTTCAAACTGAAAAAGAGTAGGTTTAGATGTGATATTAGGAAAAAATTCTTCCCTGTGTGGGTGGTGAGGTACTGACTGACACGGGGTGCCCAGCAAAGCTGTGGCTGCCCCATCCCTGGTAGCGTCCAAGGCCGGGCTGGACAGGGCTTGGAGCAACCTGAGCTAGTGGAAGGTGGCCCCATACATGGCAAGCAGGTTGGAACTAGGTGATCTTCAGGGTCGCTTCTAACCCAACCCATTCTGTGAGTCTATAAATGCATTTACATGCTACAATTCACGTGTCACTTCCATTTTTGGGACATTCTGATCTAGCAGACCTCAGTACCAACAACACAGAAACAGCTGGTTTTGGACACTTAGCCACATTTTGCCATCTATCGCCACTAAATTTTCCATTTTCTACCAGGAATGTTTCCTTAGGTGAAGGTAAAGGGTAAACACACCAGCAGTAACTCTGATTCTGTGATTCCATATTTCTGTGATTTTTAGTATGTCCTCTGTAGCCCTGCTGCCTGCATCAGTCAGAAAATCACACCCACTGAGAAAACCAAACTCTAAGAACAACCCTAGGGAAAGTTAAACTGCACCAAAACCCCATCACCAAACTGCTTTCTGGGGAACCCCTGCCACAGGGCAAAAATGACTCCTTCTCTTGGCTCTGCCGGAGGCAGATCACTCCACCAAGATAAGTGAAGTTGCTGCCTTCATCTCTCTCATCTGATTCCTGTCCCAGCTAGAAAGGAGCTGATCTTGCACTGGCAGGCTCTGCCAAGAATTCCAGTCAAGGTCTCGTGTTTCAATAGTAGTTCAGAACACTGCTTGCTCCTCCCCCAGGTCATGTGCTACCGACAAAAATTATTTGTAGTGGTGTCCTTAAAGGCACAAGTATCTACAATGCCATTAAAACACCCTTGCCTCTTCCCATGGCTCAGCTGCAGATTTAACTGCAGCACAGACAGTCCTGGGACAATCGGGCCAAGGCTGTCAATGAATATTGCCTCTGGACACAGTTCATGGGGAAGAGTGATCACTCAGCCTTGCCTCATTCACTGTCTCAACAGCTTGGCTTCAGGTCTGCAGCTTCCCTCCCACACTTGCCCAGTGCGGGGGCTGTGGGAGCTGTGCCTTCCCTCGCTCCTTCCTACCACACGTGGTAACTCAGCCCCCCGGGTCGGATCCGAGGTTTGGAATTCAGCTCGGGAGGAAATGGTTGAAAACTCCCTATGCAATGCTAGAAATGACATAGCAGAACAGATTAGCAGATGCAGTGGTGTCCTCTGGCCTTTTTTAGTTTCAAACACATGCTGGGCCATATTTAAAGGTAGAGATGATGGTGAGGTAGCCTTGCAAGGTGGGAAACCTGTGGATGATGCTTACAGATGCTGAGGAGCAGTCAAAGCACTTCTGGAGCCGCAGAGCAACAGGCAGTGCCAAGTGGAGAAATTCAGCTGAAGTTCACCAGGGGAAAAGGCTCAACAGTCCAGGTTTAACCACCAAGGTTCCAAAAAAAACCCAAACCCAACAAAAAATCCCACAAACAAACAAAAAAACAAACAACCAAAAGCCATGACAGCATTCTGGTTAGATTTTTCCTTTAAATCAGTGAAAACACAACAGGCTACCAGAGATTAGGAAGGACAAAGGACAACAGGATGGAACATTTTTCAGAGAAGATGCCACGATAAATGTCACTCTAAAGGGCACAGGATCTCAGGCAAGACAGGGTCTGAGTGAGTGACAGCAGGAGGTGTAAAGTTATTCTCCAGAGGCACATCCTAGAGAGGTGCCACGTTCATCACCACAGATCTCATTCTAAGTGCTTTTGAATCTGTTTAGAGCCTGTGAAATGAGGCGGTACACAGGTGACCAAAGCTCAAACCGTGCACCAGACCCACCCCTTCACTGGCCGAGAGCGTCCTGTCAAGGGAAAGCTCAGGATGTGCTTCAGATATTGGATAAAACCAGCCCACACTCCTTCCCAAAGGAGTCCAGCTCTCATCCCAGAGAAGGGCTATGAAATCTACAGCTAGAGGAGCATGAATCTCTTAAAACACCAGCGGTGCCCATTCAGCAGGGAAAGACAGAGCGCATAAATCTCCAAAGGCTCACTTTCAGTACGAAGGGTGGGCAGGAACTTCTGTTCTGGTGGCATTTCAAGTGCCTTTAATCAGACATGTCATTTGGATTAGTCTAAAGGGATGTGCAGTGTCTCTGTCCTGCCGGCTTGCTCAGCCCCTGGCTCAGGCCACTGCCAGCATCACACAGAGGCCAGGCCGGACCCTCAGTGCTTATTTGGGTGACAGAATGGCCAGGCCAGCAGAGGACACTCAGTGGCTGGTAAGCTGACATGGGTCTGAGGAGGGTTGGCAGCCCTAAAACATTCCACGGCTGTCATTAAGCAAGTAGGTACAGATCTCTTGTGAGTCGGAGGTCTCTCTACTGTGATGAGTGGCCACCTCAGGCTTGTCAGCACAAGGCAGTGGTTAGAGCAGGTGTATCTACAGTGTTGGCTGGGCTCGGGGCCCAGACCAGTCTGGAGGAGGTGAGCACCAGCACTATCGTGGCCCCAGGATCATCCCCTTAATGGCTTTGGCCTGCCTTGGTATGGGCAAAGCAGAGACCACCAGGCCACTGCCCGTCTGCAGGTGTTCCACGGCCAGAGCAGGGCAGAGGATGCCAACGGGCAGCAGCAGGGACAGAAATGCACCAGTTTGGGAGATGAGAGCTGTTCATCCACCTCAACGGATGTGACTGAAGAGTCAGCAGTCAAGTTAGAGAGAGACATTTCTCTTGTCTCCTTCCACCTGCCGTGCTCTGCCCATAACACAAGCCGTTTTTCATGCAGTAATTGCCCACCAGGTGCAAATTACCCAATTATACACTTAATTTGCTTTAGCTGACGCTCACCAGAGGCAACAAAGGCTCACCAGCACCCCTGTTCCAGCTCCATCAGCCTGCCAACACAGCTTTGGTGATGGAACAGCCCCAGACTTGGAGCAATGGGATGGCAGGCAGGAGAACTCCTCAGGTCAGGAGCATTGGTGAGGGGCTGAGCGAACACCACAGGCAAGTGACTGAACCTGTAGACTCTCAGACTGGATCAGCAGCAGCTTGAGGCAGTGGTGACAGTGTTCTGCAGCAACACTCAAAGCCGGGAAGCAGGATCAGTATCACCAACAATAATGGTGCCTGCACTTGACACCCTCCATCCTTTTCTACTTTCCCTGCGCTGTAGGTTTACCTGTAGTTTTTTTCCTGCGTCTAGCTTGGTGAGGATGAAGTGGATGCAGAGGGAAGACGGGCAGCCCACAGCAGCTTCCCCAAAAAGGGGAGCGTGGCTCTACTTGCTGCTGCTGACAGGGACTAGACAGAGGGAAAACCCCTCTGGCCTCCCAGCTTCACTTCCCAGTACTTCACAGAGCCAATCCCTTCAGGGAAGAGAGCCAGATGTGACAAAACACGAGGCTTTTGCTTCGAATGTGTGCAGGTTGGCACTCTCAGGGCACTAGGAACACACGTGATGCTGAAGTAACTGAAGTAGAAAACCTTGGAGCTGAAACCAAGACCTGAAGGGAGGGAGGGGGAACACCTGCCTTCCCTCGGGCCCCTGAGTAAGTGGGTGCATTGTCAGCACAGGTACAGCTACACAAATAACTCCTTGCTTCAGCCCTCAGTGACAAACCTGGGACCAGGAGGGACGAGCTCTGCCGTGCTCATCTCCAGCCACACGTTGCAACCTGCGTGCAGATCATCACCACGCAGCCACAGAGTCGTGGAACCATTTAGGCTGAAAAGCCCTCTGAAACCATGCAGTCCAACCATTCCCCAGCACTGCCAAGGCCACCACTGACCCATGTCCCCAAGTGCTACATCCACATGGCTTTTAAACCCCTCCAGGGACTCCACCCTTGACCTGGGCAGCTGTGCCAGGGCTTTACAACCCTTTGGTGAAGAACTTTTCTCTAATATCCAGTCTAAACATCCCCTGGGGAAATCCCTCAATCGTTCATCACAAAACACTGCAGGAATTTCTTAGGGTGACAGGAAAAATGTCATTATTTGCAGCCTTTAAATTTACCATACTAAAACAAGTATTTGATAAATATGGATGGCATCCTGGTTTTGGTGTTGGACCAGAAGCAGGCTTCCATGCTGAAATCTCACATATTATTTAAGCACAGACCAGGGTAAAAAGGTCACAGAGTCTGTGGATTACATAGCCATGGATGATTTTGTTTACAAAATTTTTTGGCTGATTCAAATATTTGTAAATTTTTCAGCTATACGTTATCAACTCTGTATTTTAAACACTAAAATGCCTCATTCCAATAGTCATGGTCCAGAAAGAAAATCAGTCCACAGATAAAGGGTTTGTAGTTCTGCTCTGATTTACCAGATATTTTTCTAGAAGATGCTGCAGTAAAACATTAAAGAGGAAGAGGATCATGCTGGTGTTAACTGCAGCTATTCTTTACATGAATCATTCACGCTTCACTGTAACAAGATGTTTTTAACACGGATTTCACTTTAATCTTTTACTTCAATCCACTGAGTCCCACTGTGCCGTGAGTGGTGAAATGCTTAAAAAGAGTCACACCACCAAAAACTTTACGTCACAAATAGATAAAATCCAGCTGCACATGGAGGAAGAAGGGGAGGTACACAGAAAAGGCACATATCACAGATGCGATAGGGGTTACAGGTCTCTTGCTTCCACCACCCTTACCCTCAGATTTCTCAGCTGCTGGTGGCATGAATTATGTTCTACAGCTACTAAGGACAGTTTGCAAAGCAATTAGACCTCTGGGTCCTGATGCTCCTGCTCAAGGATGACATGCATAGGGACTGGGCAGGGATCTAAGCCGGTATTTGAAATAATAACGCCCTTGGCTGAGTAGCAGCAGGTCCAAACAACCATAAATAAGAGCTGGATACTCTCAGAGCCTCCTCCAAAAAGCCTGGGGAAAACAGAAATCTCTCTTTTCACAAACACTATGAAGAGAAGAAAGGGATCAGAAAGCAGCGAACACACTTCACACTATCGCATCTCAAGGATCCCCTCTTCTAGGAGATTTTCCTCAAGTTCGGAAGGGAACACAGGCGGAGAGCCCCAGGAACAGGGGTGACGCGCCAAGGGGAGCCCTGCCGTTCCTCCTGGGGGTGGGCGCTGGCTCTGGGCACAGAGCAAGGGGCAGCAGCGACTCAGCAGCATCTTAGCCTGGCTCTGGGAGCCCTCCAGTGGCTGCCTGCAGCGGGAATCACGGAATGCTTCGGGATGGGAGGCATCCCGTTCCACCACGGGCGGGGACACCTTCCACTATCCAAGGTTGCTCCAAGCCCTGTCCAAGCGGGCTGTGAGTCCTGCGGGTGCTGCTGTCCCCGTCCCCACCCAGGAAGGAGGCAGCGGGGCCCCACAGCAGCATCCCAGACCAGGTGAGATTAGTCAGGACGCACCATCTCTCCTTTCCTCCGGCCTGAAGCAAAGGCAGCAAACCCCAAGCTGAACCCAGACACGGAACTCAAGCCCCAAGGTTAAACGTAGCCACGGGATCACCATAAGGGAGATGACGAGAGGGAAAACACAGTCAGCTCCCCACAGGCCCCGAGCTCTGCCGATGAGCAAACTGCACTGTAAATTTGCTAAAGCTAAACCCAGAAGGAAAGCAGCGAGCATTTGCACAAGGATGCTGGGCAAGAAGCTGGAATTCAGCTTATTTCAGAGGAGGGAATGACTCATCACTCATCGGGGTCGTGTGAGTGTGGACAGAGCAGGGTGCCAGGGGACACCAAACCGCTCACCCACCAGTGAACCTTGGCACAAGTGACTTCAAAAGAAGAGTGGTTTGGGTTTTTTTCTATACCTAGGGATGAAAACAACCAGTGAGCACAAGGAGTAAAGCGCAGCTGGTTTGCAGGCTCCAGGTTTGGGAGAAGGAACTGCCTCAAGCCAGGACAGCAAGATCTTGCTTGTCACACCCTCAGGCAGACTGCAAGGATTTCCTCCAGACTGGTGAGCTGGTAGCACTGCAAAGCCATCTCCTCTTGCCCCATCGCACTCATGGCCTGGGTGCTTGCAGCCCCAACCTGCAATTCCCTCCCTTTAGATGGAAAATTGTTAGTACTGTGATTCCTTCTGGTGTAATTTTCATGTGACTGACCACAGAACTATTAATATCTGAACCCAGAGCTGGTTCAGCTAAACAACTCATTCCCTCCAAGGAGAAGAAAACCACAACTTCTTCTACCCCTGGAAAAACCTTTTGTGACTGCAAGACCGGCAGCTCAGACGTAACGAGATGGTTCTGGTTTGCTGATGCCCCTCAGGGGAGAACATCAACCAGCATGAGAGAGCTCGGCTTGGTTCTGCTGTGCCTCCTTCGCATCTCCAGGAGGGGTGAGTTCTGAGCTTGCTGTCAACCCCTGTCTGATCACAGCTTCTCCTCCCACTCTAGTGCGAGTGCCAGGGAACTGCCTGCTACAAAAAACTCCCTGAGAATTGCACCCTCCATCACGTTGCTTAGAAGCATCCTGAAATTCCAGGTGCATGTGACAACACCGGGAAAACTCAGACTTAGCAAATGTCAGAGAGGTCGTCAGTTTGTGGGGGTTTTTTGCATTTTTTTGTTTTTCTAACTTGTGCAGGGAATCCGTCTAACTTTTCCCCGGCTTTGTCAGGTGGATGCAGCGTTTTCATCAGCGCCCTGCTTCGTATTCCTTAGGACTTATTATGCAACACACACAATACTTTCCAGCCCAACTGAGCACTTAAGCTCTCATTTAACTTCAAATATGCACTTAAATGCCATTAAACTCTGTGGGATTTGCTTAGAGACACTGTCAAACAGCATTTTCCAGAGCAAGGGTAGTGCCCGGGCTGGTCCCCAGCTCTTGCTGTTGTCTTCAGGACCCTTCCCACTGACAACCAGCAGATTCACTGACCTGACAACTCTTTTTGAGAGTTACTTTCTGTAAGGTGTGCAGGCTATTTGCCTCTCTGTTTCTTGTGAGAGCTTCAGTTCCAGGAACAAATGGAGCCTGGATATTAACAAAAGGAGTATTGAAGACCTACCACGCTGAAGCTTTAGAGTTAAGGGTAAATTATACACAGAATGTTGACAACTCTCTCCACTCATAACTAGGCAAACTGTGTTTCCATGGAAATGGGCGGAGATGTTAACATTAAAAGCACTTATTTTTAACATTATTTTTCATCTGGAAGGCAAGTGGGGGGATTATGTGCTAAGAGAAAAAAAAAGATAAAAAGTGTTCTTTGGTTAAGATTGAAAACAAAAAAAAAAAAGCTAATCAAAGCGGTGGCAGAGAGAAGCAAGTTGTACTCAGAAGCGCATAATCTACAGTTCTCCCAAAGTAAAGGTTGCAGTGACATGCTGCAAAATAACTAAAACAAGCTAGAAAGCAATAGCAATTACTGTTTTCAGTGCCAGGTCCTTGTGCTCCAAGCCCATGAGCTTCACGAAGCTCCTGCAGTGCTGCAGCATTGTTTATTAGGTTACCTGGGCTGGAAAAGGTGCCCATATCGTTATTGCGTATGACAGGGCAGCACGACTCCAGATCTCAGTAATCAAAATACTGGCTTGGACCTGACTCCATGTAAATATCTGCACAGAGAACTGGCCCTGGGATGGCCTTTGTCCATTGTGTAGCACACAATAGATGAATACAAGCTGCACTGCCACAGGCATGTTTGTCAGGTGTTGTGGGCCACAGATACAGGAACAAAAAACAAATCCTATCTTTGAGTCTGCAGGAGTAACCTGACAGCTGAATGCCCATATGGTGAAGCCAGCAAGACCAGGGATGGGTGGAACTGCTTGCAGGACACTTTTACATTTTACAGGTATTCTCAGCTACTGAGAGCCCCTGATCTAACCAAGGGAGTTTCATAAGACAGGAACGTAGGCACAGATGTTTCTGAAGCCACAGTCTGCTGCTACAGCTGTTGATAGTGGCAGAACTGTGGGTAGATAGGCGTGTCTATATATTAAATTGAAAGAGGGGAGATTTAGATTCGACATTAGGAAGAAATTCTTGGCTGTGAAAGTGGTGAGGCTCTGGCACTGGTTGCCCAGAGGATCTGTGGCTGCCCCACCCCTGGAAGTGTCCAAGGCCAGGTTGGACGGGGCTTGGAGCAACCTGGGACAGTGGAAGGTGTCCCTGCCCATGGCAGGGGTGTGGAATGAAATGAATTTTAAGGCCCCTTCCAGCCAGACCATTCTGCAATTCCATGATCCCTTCTTGCTCGTAGGTGTGCAGTGCAATGGCTGGTCTGTCCACGTCCCCTCCGACGTTACCGGAGAGCTTGGGAAGATGGTTATCCTGCCCTGCACTTTCACACACCCCTACAAAACATTTGACCGGGCCCTCACGGCCATTTGGAGGATCAAGGAGCCTTACAACGGCACGATAGTCTTCAAGTGTGTGAGCCAGAGCAGCAGCGAGCTCTGCAAGACTGCCGTCAGCCACAAGAACAAGTACAAGCTGCTGGGCAACCCCCGGCACAAGGACCTGTCCATCAGGATTGACAACCTGACCTGGAGCGACAGCGAGAGGTACTTCTGCCGGGTGGAGCTGGCTGGAGACATGCACGACAAGTACGAGAGCAGGAACGGGATAAAGCTGCATGTGATTGGTAAGCGGGCGTGAGAGACAAAAGAGAGGCAAAGCCACCCTCTGGGGAAGAGCCACAGGATGTGGGAAATGACAAATGGCAGCAGAAGTTTGCCTGAGGTGGCTTTCCAAAGGGTTGGCTTTTCTTTCTCCATTATAACAGGGGATATTCACTGTCCTCCTCAGTCTTCCAACATGAGACAACGAGCACAGGGAAGGGAATAGGAACAAAACTGGTGAGGAAATGGCGAGGCTCTGGCAGCTGGGGTGAGAGCCCACCAAAAGCTGTGCGTCCCACTTAGTCCCTGCAGCACAGGAGCAGGGCAGGCAGCAGAGGCAAGCTGGGGTGAGCCAAGCTGGGGTTAAAGACATCCTCTCCATCAGAACCCGAACTGGACAGCCCAGGTGCTGAGCACACGTTCACAGGTGTTAGCACAACAGGGCGTGGGTGGTAACAGGGGATTGGAAAGACAAGATGCCTGGTACCCAGGTAAAATAAATCCAAAATCTTCTGGAGCATGAAACACGAGGTACAAATGTCCTGGAAAACCAGCTCGGAGCAGCAAATGTCAAATGCTTATCCGGCTTCCCAGGGCAAGCTCACAGATCAAGGGGGAGCTAGGATAGAGGCCTCAGAAGCGGACTCAGATCTTACCCAGGCCATGAGGATGGATGGTTTTGCTTTTGAGAGGGAAGTTCCTTACGCCTGCCGTGCAGTGTGGGTGTCCAGATGGGACCCGAGGACGAGCTTGGTTGTTTCTTGAGAAGTTCTGCACAGCTGAGGCTCTCCTTGAGTTGCAACAGCTCCTGAACACCCACACACAGCAGGACCAGGCCAGGATGGCAGCAAGATCTGTCTCTCGGGGGATTTTAACACCACAGGAACGATGACACACACAGATACAGTACCCTGCTTGGGAATGGGCCCTGACACTGTGATTGGCAGGGTTTAATTCATGCTTAAAAGGTTAATTTAAACACCAAAACACAGAGACCCCATGACATACAGCCTCAGATTCCTGTTGTACTACATGGATGAAGGGGAAGATGTGCTGTAGGTGGTTGCAAACTATTTTTGTTGTCTAGTCTGAAAAAAAAAGAATTCCTGCTCTTCCTCTGTGAGGACACTCATTTAGTGTCCTTCATTTTCCACAGCACCTTTTTGAACCCCTCCAGGGATGAGGGCTCCACCATCTCCCTGGGCAGCCCCTTCCAGTGTCTAATCACCCCTTCTGTGGAGAAATTTCTCCTAATGTCCAACCCAAAGGCGACCTGGTCACTCTGGGGCTGGAAAAAAACACCAAAAATAGGTTGTGGCAAGAAGCAGAAATTTTCCCTGTAACTAACCTGCCAAATCTGGCAAGTCCCAGGCACTGAGCAAAGGGCTCACACAAGTGGGTCCATCCACGTGCGCTCTGGAGGTCAGGGATCAAAGGAACAGCCACAAAATGCTCGTGCAGAAGACTGTGGTTGATGTGTCCTGGGCCATGTGGAGATGCAGCCAAGTCCAAAGAGGTCACCAGCTGCACCTGTGCCTGCAGTGGTGGGTGGCATCTCTCTGCCTTCTGCCACCGAGGAAGGGCACAACAGCTGAAGTTGACCAAGGTTTAGAAAAATGAGTGAGGCGTTACTGGGATAAAACAAACATACGAGTACACATCCTTGCATCCAGGCTTTGCTGGCTGAATCCTTTTGCCCCTCTATCCAGCATGGGCTGGGTGGGGAAATCTAGGGGAAGAAAGTGCCGAGAAAAACAAGGAAGGAGAGGGCTGATCCCAACATCCATAGAGTCATAAAACAGTTTCAGTTGAAGAGAATCTTTAGAAGCTCATCTTGTCCAACGCCTCTGCCGTGGCCAGGGACACATTCCACTATCCCAGGTTGCTCCAAGCCCTGTCCAACCTGGCCTTGGACACTCCCAGGAGTGGGGCAGCCACAGCTTCTCTGGGAAACCCTATTTTCAAAAAATTTCCTCCTTACTTCCGATCTAGATCTCTCCTTTTTTAGTTTCCAGACATCAACCCTTGTCCTTGTCCTGTCACAATCTTGTCCCCATTTTGCTTGGAGCCCCTTTAGGCCCTGCCAGGGGCTCTGAGCTCTCCCTGGAGCCTTCTCTTGTGCAGGTGAGCACCCGCAGCTCTCCCAGGCTGGCTGCAGAGCAGAGGGGCTCCAGCCCTGGCAGCAGCTCCGTGGCCTCCTCTGGACTGGCTCCGGCAGCTCCAGGTCCTTGTGCTGTTGGAGCCCAGGGCTGGGGCAGCTCTGCAGGTGGGGTCTCAGCTGAGGGGGCAGAGGGGCAGAATCCCCCCTCCCCTGCTGCCCACGCTGGGGCTCAGCCCAGGGCACGGGGGGTTCAGGGCCGGGGCAGGTCCAGCTCTCACCCACCGGTGTCCAACTCTACCCTGACAGAACAATGCTCAGGGCCCACCAAGACCAAAACTGCATTCCGGCTGTTTTGCACCAGACCTGCCTTTGCAGCCTGACCCTCACCTTTGCCTCCCCTGTTGCGACTCCCACAGCCGCCCCCAGGATCATTAACATCACGGTCAGCTCCAACAGGGACCACAGCTTCCAGGCCCGCTGCACGGCCGAGGGGGAGCCAGCGCCCGCCCTGGCCTGGACCGGACCCACCTACGGCAACCTGAGCTCCACCAGCAGCTCCAGCCACCGCGTCACCAAGGAGCTGCGGTCCCTGACCCACGACGGGAAATACACCTGCACTGCTGTCAACAGCCACGGCAGGGCAGAGGGGGCCCTCTACTTCTACAAGTTCAGAGCCTCCGACAGCTCCTCCTTCATGATCCTGATCTTCGTGCCGCTGGGAATCAAGGTGCTCATTTTGCTGGTGATGCTGAGCTGCACCGTTTTCTCCAGAGAAGGTCAGTGTCCTGAGTTCCCTCCAGCCGACTGGCAGCCAGGGATGGGTGCAGCAAAGTCAGGCAGGAGGGGACTGGGTTAGTTTGGGGGCGGGGGGAGGATATTAATGATTTTATTATTTTCTACCCTAGGAGGACAATTCTAGTAGGAAGAGCCAAGAGCTCTTGGCTGGCTGGTCACAGCCTGCTGACAGAGGAGCCTTTGAAAATTCAGAGGGGGCAGGAGTTTCCCTGTGCCCAAGAAGAAATGTTAATAAACCAACAGAGGGGAAGTTGTTGGAGAAGCCACTGCCTACATAACCAGATATTTTTTCCCTTGAAGCAGGCTAATTACTATCTCTTCCCCTGTAGCTCACAGCCAGGATTTACCTTTGCTGCATCCCACAAAAGTTTAGTCTCCTGGGATGGGCATCCTCATTTTACAGACCGCCCCTGTCAGTCCCCCAGGGCCTCACTACCCATGACCCAGCATTTGTGAAATCCCACCTTCCAGCCACACCAAGGCTGTGAGATCAGGGAATGCCCAGCTGACAGGAGACGAGAATCAGCCCATGGACTGAGGGATATGACATCCCAAGCAGCCAGGAGGCCACTGGCCCCCAGCCCTCCAGTGCTGCTGAGTGGTGGCATGGGCAGGAGGGGACTGAGAGGAATGAGGTGTCACATCACTGAGACTCATCTGTAGGGGACAGTCTGATGTCACACTCACGGAAGCCACCGCTTGTCTTGAACAGCAGAAGTTGTCAGGCCAACCAAAAATGCTTTGCTCCTTATATTCCGGTGCCTAATTTCCAAGCACACAGAGAGGGCCCCATGCCTGACATCAGGGCTTCTTCCCGTTCACTGGAGTGTCACAACCACCCTCCAGTGCAGCTTCCCAACAGCTCTAGGTCCCTCCTGGCTCCCCGGCCCACTCTGACCTCATTGCTAACCCACATCATCCTTCCCACTTCACAGGTCCCCCCTCTGCTCCGTCCAGCCTGGCCAGGTAAGGATGTCTTGCCTTCTACTCCTGTTATCCTGCAGGAGAGTGAGGATGGCCAAGGTGAGAAGTGCCCCGTGTCCTTGGTCTTGGTAATGATTTCCTGGCCTCAGAGCAGGCTCCTGGGGCAAGGAGAAGGTTCAGCTGATGGCCAGGTGAGCCAGTGTAAGGGAACAAGGGCTGGACACTGCTGGGAGGAGGGACACAGCTGAGAGGAGACCCCAGTGGTGTGAGGACAAGGGACTGGGCAGCAGTGTGGAGAGACCACAGCACACGGCTGCTGCACCAGCAAAGGGCAAACAGAAGTTTGGATGTGCCGTACACCCAGAGCATGGCTGGAAGGCTGCAGCCAGCCTGGGAGAGCTGCGGGTGCTCACCTGCACAAGAGAAGGCTCCAGGGAGAGCTCAGAGCCCCTGGCAGTGCCTAAAGGGGCTCCAGGAGAGCTGCAGAGGGACTTGGGACAAGGCCTGGAGGGACAGGACACAGGGAATGGCTTCCCAGTGCCAGAGGGCAGGGCTGGATGGGACATTGGGAAGGAATTCCTGGCTGTGAGGGTGGGGAGGCCCTGGCACAGGGTGCCCAGAGCAGCTGTGGCTGCCCCTGGATCCCTGGCAGTGTCCAAGGCCAGGCTGGACAGGGCTTGGAGCAGCCTGGGATAGTGGAAGGTGCCCCTGCCCATGGCAGGGGGTGGGACTGGATGAGGTTTAAGATCCCTGCCAACCCAAACCATTCCATGGTTCTGTGATGCCACATTAAACCTAACAATGGATTATCCACCCAAGGGAAAGGTCAGGGATGGGGTCTGTGCTGACACTGTGAAACAGAAATCTTCCCCTCCCTCTGCACCCCCGTTTGCAATGGAGCAGAAAAAGCTGCCACACCAAAGCTGATGAGCTCAGCCAAGTGTGCAGGGAAGGTATGGAGACAGCAAACAGCCCAGCTCGGCTGTGACAGGGCCTGATTCCTGGGCTGGCAGCCACACCATGCTCCCACAAACCCCTGGCACATCCCATTGCCCAGCACAACGCTGACCTTGCACACTCCTGACAGACGGGGTGGCCAAACTACCGGGATGGGAAAAAATAAATTAAAAAACAAAAAAATCCCACCAAAAACAACCCTTGGGCTAATGGTACAGAAGATGTATCTGAGGTCAAGGATAATCACATCTGCATGGGGCTGCTCCCTTTCAACCTGAGTCATTTCATTTCTTTGTGGTACCTCCTTCCTGAGTTACCCCTGTATGTCTCCTTCCCTGACCTCACCCAAGAACAATGGCCATGGCCATCCCAGCAGGACATTCAAGTGTACAGGGCACAGCCAAAGAAACAACAAGGAATTTAATCCTACAGTCAAATTTGTAACTGCTTGTAAAAAGGCATAAAAAAGCATAGTTTTGCTGATTTATCAGAGTCTAAACCACACTGCACCCTCAGTTTTATCTGCATAGATACCTACGTAGGTAAGAAGACTTAAAGCCAACACTTAAATGAGAAGATCCTTCACAGGAGAGGTTTATCACAACCTCCCGAGGCCCTGAGCAGGAGAGTAGCACAGTGGATGCTAAGGGTACAGGAGATTGCTCTGCATGCTTTAAGATGTAAAAGCTTTTAAGGTGTAAAACAGTTGCAACTCAGACCCTTAAAAACTGCTGCGAGGTAGAAGAGGATCCGTTTGGGAGTGTCACAGACACTCTGACATTCACTGGAGCCACTTGCAAAGCCCAGAGCAGCCTGAAACGTGCCCTCACCTGTCCCACGTCTCCTCCTGCCAGGCCACAGCTGCCAGAGTGCACCTACGAGAACTTTGACCGCAGACACGGCGGCAGCCAGAGCCTGCCCACAGGAGGGGCCGTGCCGAGGCGCAGCTGAGGAGACGTGGACCCATCCCCACCCGCTCCCCACACGGGTGTCCTTCCCCAGGGAACACAGAACTGGCCTTGGCTGAGGCACGGAAGGTCAGACCAGCCTCGGGGAGGTTGGAACTGGATGATCTCTACGGTCCCTTCCACGATGCCGTGAGTTCCAGCCCTGCTGCTCCTCACAAGTGAGAGCAGCCTTTAAGGGGAAAAGAGAAAAAAAAAAAGGGATGGAGCTGGAAGAGCAAAACACGATCTGCACAGGATGTCAGTTTTAACCTATCTGTGTGTTTTTAGCCCATATCAGATATTTAGCCAGCAGGTAACAGTATAAAATTGTCTCACAGCTTTTTCCTTTGGTATTTTTCAAACATCACTCCAAAAAGCTGTTTTCACCACTCCACTTGTCCAACCACATCCAAGTGGGCTACTGACATGTTTCAAATACTAGCTGTGGCAAAACACTACTGGAGTTTCTGATGGGGTTTGTTTCCTTTTTAAAAATTATTATTATTATTCCTAAATGTCCATAAGAGTTTATTTAGGAATTTAAAGGAAACCTTAACTTTAAAGAGGCATCCAAGCAAAAAAGGAAGACATTTTCTAAAAACTGGTAGAGCTGAAAGCAGGACATAAGAAGTCTAAACTAGTCTGTGTTCTAACTTTACGGCAGCTCTGAGTGCCCAGAAACTCAGAGCTTTGTGATAAATGTGCTGTGAAAATGTTCCAATACACCTAATTGGGGTTTTTTTTTAAAGCTAAAGAAATTATTTCTAAACCATTTCCATCCCTATGTTACACAGAGAAGTTTTTTGAAGGCCTGACTACTCATTTCTTAAATCTCTCTCTACTGCGATGAAGTCACTACTACAAAGTCACAAAGGCCACAAAGTCACAGAGGCCAACCACAGACAAATCTCTAACCCAGCTGTAAACATCCTCCAAGATGAGGTGAACAGGCCCAGCTTATGGTACAGGGCAACGTGGGTCAACCTGGAGTCCTGGAGAGGCAGACAGAGGCCCAGGCTAGGGCTGGAAGAGCAGCACATTGGCTTAGATGAGGAGGAGAAAGAATTAAGAAAGAGCGAGTGGCTTGAACCTACTTTCACGTTTATACTGCTGGATTTGATGCTCTGTGCAACCATCCCAGTGCAGCAGCTCCAAAACTGTTCCCTCAACAATCCTGCTCCTAGTAAGAACCACCAAACTGCTACTGAAATATCATCAAGCCTGCAAGCTCAACCCCAGGCTGGGAATCATTATTTTAAAGTTCACCTCTTCATACTATCTGCACCAGGAAAGCAAAGCAGAATTTTAAATGCCTTGGCCAGGATGATAAGGGGAAAAAAGAAAAAAATAGATGCAAGGATATACTTGTGATGCTTGAACCTGATCTTTTAAATCCCAGCTTAAAATCCCAGCAGTGACAAAGCCAGATTTAATAAAAATAAGAAGAGATGCAAAGAGAAAAGGGAAGTTACAGCAGACTGTGAAGTCACAGACCTGTGAGCTCAGTTTCACAGGTGTCACAGAGGAAAGAGACCTCAGAGATATTAGTTGGACAAATTGAACTGGATTTCTGAGCCCTTATGATTTACATAGAATAGTAAGAACCCACTTCTACTTGTGTATGGGATTGAGGCTTGGCTTTCTGAATTTTTCTTTCAAAAATTACTTCTTCAACTCAACTAGTTTGGGTCCAGAAGCATCACACCTTGTGTCCCAAAATCAACTCATTCCCCCTGGTCCTCATGGGAGACTTAAACACCCACTCAAACCAGTATAAACCGGAGGGACAAAACACAGGAGTGCACACACCAGGAGGCTTCTGGTATTGAACTCATCTGGGAGACGCTGGGAATGCCAAAGTCTTTCCAGTAAAACTACAAGGAATAAAACGTCAATCTGTTGGGCACCACTTGGAAAATAAGGCCTCAAGCCCTGAAGTTCACATTTGCACAGAGAACTACAATACAGGTTCAGACTTCAGCCACTGCCACACCGATCGTGAAGCCAGAAGACTGGTCTGTGGTGACACATACAGCAATTATGTGTTATCTGATGTGGATCCCTCTACCAAGTTGAAAATACCACAGTGTCTGTTACAAATTGCTTGATTTTCCTTTTTTATTTCGCATGGTCTTTGCAGACAGAGCATGTTATAAATACAACATTTGTAAAAACTCAACAGCTGAAACAATTCCTCATTTTGAAAGTGCATGTCAAACACGTATTTCTGACTTCTTCACATTTATATGCAACTGATCAATAACATTGAGCCTAATAAACCCAGTGGTTTTAAGTCTTTGGGGGCAAAAGCAGCAGAATGTATTCCTCCAGACATGAATGTTCCAAAAGAGTCTGTTAAAAACCATGCTGCACTGGTATCTGGTTACTATACAGAGGGATGTACATATATATATTTATTTATAGGCTCGGAGATAGAGCAAAGAACTCTAAGACCACATTAAAATGACGGTGATCTAATGACCCAGCTGGCATAATTAGCAGAATCTGCCAAGAAGGAAAAGGTGATCTGTCCTCTAGCACCAGAACCATGGTTCAAGAGCAACAGTTCAAAACATCATTGACCAGACAGCAGGTAGCACATTTCTATCCCCTATTGACCAGAACTCATGTTTTAACGTGCAACCGTGTCATAAACACAAAGGCACAATTAATGGAGGAAGAGAAAAAGCGATCAGTTCCTTCACGGAGCTGTAGGGACTGGGACTGCAGGACCTTGGGCCAGCTCAAACAGACCAGTGATTAAAAGGGACATCAAACAAGTACTGGGAAAAATTTGCTTTCTACTTTTCCTAAACAAAAGTGCATCCTATGATCAGACAAGGCAACAAAAGCAGTGATCATTCAGCTGAAAAAACAGATTTACAGGCTCATGGTTCATGCTTTGGCAACAGAATTGTAACAAGTGATCACCAAATTTAATACAACAAAAATACCTCTTCACAGTGTCATCTAAAATCCTGTCATGTCATGCCCAGCCAGGCAGAAGAAAATAAGCTTAAGTGGGGGTTAAACATTTCCTAAACAACCAGACTTTAGTAATTAAGGAATCCTATTTAACATTATCATAACTGACTGTTCCCCTCTCAGACACTGGAGATCCAGAAAATATGTCTCTGGATTTAAATCCCCTTGAACTTGGCTAGAAGTTACTTGCATTTAATCAAGCAATATAGATGCAGACACACTAATATTTAGAAAACAGGAAAGAAAAATGTTCTTTAGTTCCTATTTTTGTTGGTATTTACAGAAGTGGGTAAAGATTGTAGGCATGCCTCTAAACTACAGATTTCTGTGGGATAGCAAAAAAGTCAAGATTTAAAATACCATCTTTTCAAATACAGGGATTTCACAAAAATCGCTAGACACCTCAGGTAAGACTCAGAGGTATCCTGGTTAAGAAAGTCAAACCTCTTTTACACACAATCCTTCACTCACTTTGAACTGGCCTGAGTGATGACACACTGGAAAATAAAAAAAGGCACCAAGCAAAAGCTTCAGACACTACAGGATGAGCTGTGCTGACTAGTGATTTGTACACCTATCCCCAGGCACCCTTCTCTCCAAAGGGCACCACACACAGAAGATATTCAAGTGCTTTCAGTCAAAAAAAAAAACAAAACAAAAAAACCAAAACAACCAAAGCCCCAAAAAACTCAAATCACTAAGCAATTCCACAGGCCTAAAAATCAAAAGGAAAGCAAGAAAACCTTGAAGTGGAGAAAAATTGACAGTGTGCAGTTCCTAGTCACAGGTCTGACTTAATTAAAGTGGAACTCTGAAGGTAAAAATCATTTGTGCAATAAGAACACTGTTTGTAAACCAGAGCCGCCGCCGGCCCCGCGCGCCCGGCGCCGCTACCGAATGCTGTCCAAATAATGCACTTCTGGGTACAGCGTGTTCACGAGCAGGGACAGGAGGTTATTGCCATCACGAAGGCAGTGCTCGGGGTGCTTGATGAACAGAGAGGCCTGGGAGAGCTGCTCTTGGTAATCCATGTATTGTTTGTTGGATGACATGGCTTCAAGAGCATTCAGTGCCTGCAGGGACAAGGGAAGATTCTGTCAGCTGTGTGTAGGTTGGTCCGTAACACGCCACCATCTGCACGACTCCCCTAAAGCATCCTCACCCACTACAGAACCCAGAGTACTCAGAACAAAACAATTGTAAACTACAATCCCGTAACAGTGTTTCAAGTCAACTTTTATTTTTCAAGCTGTTCTCTCCCCAAGATCAACGCAAAAACCGTCCTGTTAATGCTTCCTAGGATTCTGTAACCCAAGTATTGTCAAATATTTACTTCGTGAACTCAAGAAATGGTTTCACAGAAATTATGTCAAACTACAAGCTGCAACACACTTAAATCTTCACTTTAGGTTGTTCTTATGAATATACTGACTTTCATAAAAGTATTGTTTTGTTCCCATTAATAGTATTAAAGTTAGATATTAGCTGTCAAGTTAAAAATTGTATGTAGAGAAGTCTGTGTTGGCAGGTCTAGCAAGGGAAAATGTAGAAAATATTTCTGAACAAGTTTTGTTCTTTTCTTAAAGAAACAAGTTACACCGAGCTACTTTGATTTGGTTTCCAACCAACTCCTCCTTCCCCTTCTCAAGCGCTTACTGAAAGAACACCATAGTCAGTGCACGTGCTAAAGGAGCAATGTTTATTTGCCACAGGGCTTTTAAGCCCTGACCTCACATAAACAAATGTCAGTGTGAACGCAGCCCTGCTTTATCACTGAAAAGCAGTGCAAACCACAGCAGCACTGTTTTTTCCTGTTTGTTTTAAATCCCTTCTACCTGCTATGTTCCACACTTTCTGAAGTCGGGCATTATAGACATAAGTTCATCTGCCCCTTTTAAGTGTGTAAGATTAGGAAATGGTGCCTTCATATTAATGCAGAATACTGTATAAAGTTTTACCCGGGATCACTTTAGGACAGAGTCAAACACACAGTCCTGCAGCCAAAGTTCAGCGACAAGGTGAGAGCAGGATTTACCTTGAAGAAATGCTTGCAGTGACTCTTACAAAGTTCACCCCAAAAGCTAAATAAGCATGCAGAGAGGGCATGTCAAGCAGCCAGAGATGGGCACACCTCACCTGCTGAGCCTTCTGAGACAGCCTGGGCTCCAACCCCGCCTTGAGGCGCACCTGGCTCTCTGCAGGGATCTGCACCAGGAGGAAGGCGGACAAACTGCGGGCAACCACCCGAAACCTGCACAGGGAGAGCACAGAGGGACAAGGTGACACCAGATGTGCACATCTCAGCAGCAGATAAACTGTAAAATCTATCCATGAGGTATCTCTTGCATGAGGAACCAAGGAAAGATTCGAGAGGACCTATGCCAGTGCATTAGAAGCCACTTCAATATCACAGAATGGTTTGGGCTGGAAGGGACCTTAAAGCTCATCTCATTCCACCCTTCTGCCACGGGCAGGGACACCTTCCACAAGACCGGGCTGCTCCAAGCCCTGTCCAACCTGGCCCTGGGCACTTCCAGGGGTGGAAGGGGACCCCAGCTTCTCTGGGTATACACACAATAGGACACAACACATACTGGAAGATAATATAATACTCCTCACATGAAATGTTGCATCGGTTTCAAGCCTAGCTGAAATACTCCTCACCTCACATGTGAAATATTCCTCAGGTGACAGAATATAAAACACCATTACTGCCCAAATCAAGGGATGAGTTGAATGACACCAAGAATTCAGGGCAATTTGAACAGCACTGCATCCCATAAGGTCTTTAGAAACACAAAGTTATGTTTTGGTGCAGGGTTGAATTGGTGTTCCACAAACATGCATGGGATTTTTTTTCTCAGCATTCTTTCCACAGTGAACTCGATTTCAACACCTAACAATCAAACTCGGTGTCTCTCTTTAGAAGGTAGACTGAATCACAAGCAAGCACATGCTCCTTTGAGCTTATCTTAACATGTCCAATACCTCAAGGTTAGGACAGAAAATGCAGTGGGTCTGTTTTTAAACAAAATTTTGTGAAGTCTGTGTAGAAAACTGAAGCAGTTTCTGGAAGTATCTTCCTCTAACTAATGGTTACAATACGAAGTTTGTATCTGCCTACAAACTTTGCTGGAGGTGGACAGAATCAGAACTGCATCTTCTTTCCTTTTTCACCACAACCTTAGCAGAAGTTCATACTCACTTTTCTTAACCTGATTAACACACTCTCTGCTTTTTCTGTGACAGGCCCAAACAACCTTATAGATGTGGAGGCAGCCTGGATTCTGATCACCTTCTGACACTGCACTGGGCATTCTGGACCCAGGCTGCAGTTTCTTCAACACCATGACTCAAACCAATTGATTCACCACAGCTTCAGCCCTCACCTGGGTGACAGAGGAGACCTCCTGCCTAACCCAATAGCACCAAGTATTCCAGAAGTGAGTCTCTCCTCAGCCAGCTGGCTCTGCCGGCCCTGGATGGACAGCAGGGTTCGGACGACAGATTCAATAAGAACAGGGTCATCTTGCTCCAGCTGCACCAAGGATAACTGCATGGCTTTATGCCACCACAGAAACAGCTTTGCCTCTTCCTTTGCTGAGCTTTAGGGAAGATGTAAGGGAAAAAATTAGAGAAAATAAAAAGAGTCAGATGCATAAGAAGTTTATTTCTCTCCCCATTAGGTCCGTGAAGAATTCAGATTGTTAATTAGTCACAGCTAATTTTATTACAGGAGGATAGCATAACTATACTACCCCACCAGTTATTATACTGCTGTAACTGCTACTGTTACGGATTTGATCCACCAGCTAGCAGGTTTTAAGAGCCTGTAAGAGGACAAAGAACAGTGCTTCCTTTTAAGCTTTACAACTGGAAATAAATGATACCGCAGTCGTAAGTGGATTTAAACTTGCCTAAGACTTGGCACAAAAGGAATGAAGCTGTATCTCTACTCGTTTGTTCTTTTCTTTACTTACCAATAAAACACTTTAGGAAGCACTGGATGTCGTTACCACAACAATTCAGACTTTTAATAGGATCCTTGAGATTAGGAAACATTGAAGATTTTTGTTGCGTAAAGCCCAAAGTGAAGTTCCCCCTATGCTATTTTTAATCTTTCCCCAAACAGTTGGCAGTTCAAGTTAACAAGCTCAGATTTTCCACATAAAGCACCAGCATGAGCTTCCTGCATCAGACTATCCTCACATTACTCCTCCCAGTCGTTTCCTATCCCAGGCAGTCTCAGATCTGATGTTTAGAGCAATGTTTAATCTGCTTTATATGGTGGCTTTGCTCTTTCACACCTTGGCAATCAAATTACTACAGTTCCTACCACAGCAAAAGTACTTTTTGTATTTCAAGAAACAGCGGGAACATGCATTTTTCCAAATTGTTCTTCTACAGAAAATATGAACATTATCAACATTAACATGGAAAAATAATAATCAGATTTGCTAAATCCTGGAAACTTCAGCAGCAACTCTAACTACAGTTGTTACATACATTAAATATTTTTATTTTGACCCCAAGGCTATGCATCCTTTCCCCACGAGAAGTTTTACAGCAGTACAGGCCACCAACCCCGGGCATCCCACCAGATCCACGGGCTCCAGACTTGGTTCAGAGCTGCTGCACAGTCCTCATCGAGCAGCTTTCAGCACCAGGTCTCCCAGAATGCCAGACTGAATATTCAGCACATCCCACCTTGTGGACACGCTGGGAAATGGAACCCAGACTGATTCAGGGTTTGTTTTGAGTCATTTTAACTGAGCACAAATCCAGGCTGTCATTGAAACTGAGCTCATCCGACTGAAAAATGACTGAAACTCACTAATTTGCTAGGAAATTAAATTCCTTCTTCTGCTTAACCACCACAACTATTGTCTGTTGGCACTGCAAATGGACAGACCCTGTATTAGCAGATATAGAAGGACAGGCCATTTCATCCAGCACCCTGTTGAAATTAACTTAATTAACCAGGGCCACCTAATTATACCAGCTGTACAACTCTAAATAAACTTTAATCTAAATAATAATAATCTAAAAGTTCAGGCACATTCAGGAGCTTCAAGTTTCATACCTGGGGTACACTTGCTCCAGCCATTTGCTGATGGTCAGCAGGATTTTCATTTCATTGGTAAGGGTTTGGTCAGTGTTCAGGCATTGCAGAAGGTAGACATAGAGGGTCAAGTAGCTTCCTAAAGACAGGCACTCCTGCAGGAATTCTTCCATGGTTAGCTCAGGAACTTGGAGGGAGGCAAGTATAGGGCCCCAGCCTAACTCCTGGTGATGAGGGGAATCTATGAAGAAAGCAACAAAGGAAAGAACAAAAAGCGTGTGAGAAAGCAGCACTTGGTAAAACCTAAGAACCAGGACTACTAGTTAAGAGAATCTGGGCTGGTTTAGGTGTTTTTCAGGTAATCAGCATGTCATGCAACTCTGATGGAGAGAAAAGAAAAATTCCACTATCATAGGGCACCTCCTTGAGGTCAAGGTGAGATATTTTCTCAGCATTCAACCAGGACTAAAATTTGAACATTTTAGCAATGGAATCGTAAGTATTTCCCTCAGGTGTACTGAAATCTTCCACGGAGTGAAAGAAACAGAAATGTAGTTCCACAAGGATTATGTAAACAGAAAAAAGAAGAAAAAAACAAAAAGAAAACCATGCACACCACACTTTCAGAGTTTTACCAAACCAGAGTCTTTTTGTCTTAAATCAGCTTACAGAACACCCTACAGAGAAGGGGGAAAAATGTCTTTTGTTCTCTTGGGGTGATTTTTTTTTTTATGAAGTCCTCCACTTTAGCTGGAAAAATGGCAACACTACACAGAGCCAATGGGTTTTCACAGAGACAGGTACGGATATTAAGGAAACACACAATTAGAGCAGTTGTAAAACCCAAACCACAATCACGGAATCACAGAATACTTTGGGTTGGAAGGGAACTAAAAGACCATCTTATACCATCCCCTGCCATGGGCAGGGACACCTTCCATTATCCGAGGTTGCTCCAAGCCTCATCCAACTTGGCCTTGGACATTTCAAGGGATGGAGAAGCCACAGGTTCCCTGGGCACCCTGTGCCAGGGCCTCACCACCCTCACAGGGAAGAATTTCTCTCTCATATCTTGTCTACCCCGTGTCAGTGTGAAGCCATTTCCCCTTGCCCCTACCCAAGGCAGAGGGGCTGGAACAAGGTGATCTTTAATGCCCTTTCCAACCCAAACCACTTCATAATTCCAGATGATTTGTGCTCAGTGGCATCCCAGACTGACCAGAGGCTGTGAGACAGACACAGGCTCCTACCCTTGCTGAAGTAGGAAGTGATGCAGGCCTCCGTGGTCTCGGCCATGTGGCGCACGGAGGCCAGGCTGTGGCACGCGGCCGTGAGGAGGGGCATGGCCAGCAGCCCCTGCACTCTGCTGTCGATCCACTTGCGCAGGCTGCCCCGCAGAGACTCGGCCGTGGTGATGCTGGAGTTGTTCAGCATCATCAGCGTTTCCGTGAACAGGCTGCTGAGGGCCAGGTGACGCGTCTGCAGATCCATGTCTGCGTGTCAGAAAGCAGAGAACCATTTCAGTGGAGAGACACTGGAACCCAGGTTCAGCTTCACCACTGGACACCTTCTGTGGACGCTGGGTAAAGGCTCCTCCTCATTACACACCTGTGTGGGCCGTGGGCAGGAAGAGACACAACCCCTCACAGCCATTTCTGTGGAGTACACGGATTTCACCTGAACTCATGGTTTGACAGAGGAACTTCAAGATGGTACCAGTACTAAAAAGGAGATCTAGATAAATCCTGTGTGTCTGGACACACCATACCACTAGGGTACACCAATATACCTCTTCTACTTCAGTACTGTTGAGTTTTCCCAATTTTATGATTTAGAACCATTTCTGAGAACTGAGTCACAGAATCATAAAACGTTAGGAGCTGGAAGGGACCTTAAATATCACCTAGTCCCAACCTTCCTGCCATGGGCAGGGACACTTCCACTAGACCTGGTTGCTCAAGGCCTTACCCAATGTGTCCTGGAGCACTGCCAGGGTTGGGGCATCCACAACACTCCTGGGCAACCTGTGCCAGTGTCTTGCCACTCTCAGAGTAAAGAACTTCTTCCTAATATCTAACCTAATTTTCCCCACTCTAAGTTTGTACCCATTACTTCTAATCCCTCAGGGACAAGATAATGGATTTGTGCCATTCTTCCCTTAAAAAAAGAGGTAAATGACAAGTAAAATAAAAATTAGAAAAAACCCTAAATCACCAGAAGACAAAGAAATTAATCCCACAGGTTCCTGTATATCAGCCAGTTTTATTCACAACACAACCCCTGTTTTTAATGTTGTTTTTGTCACTCTTGACAGCTCTGTGGGGTAAGATTCATATTTTTGCTGTGTGCTAATATACCACTTATATAAACATCACTAAATGTACACCAAAATACATGCCCTGCTGCCCGTAAGGGAGACATGATAGTAATGCAAATAATTAAATCGTCACAGAGGAATCTACTCAGCAGAATAAAGCATTGAACAGCTTTAAGGTGATTTGCCATTTCTTCAGCACAAACCTGGGGGATTAAAGATGACTACATCATCTAGCAACCTGGCCATTTCTTGTTCCAAAACTGCAAGGGTTATCTTTCCACTTTGTTCTAAGGTGCTGAGGAACTGAACCACCTGGCGAATGTATGCTCGGCACTTCAGTGTTGCATCCTGTCAAACAAAATTAAAATCAATTAGGGGAAAAAAAAAAAAAAGAAGAAAAATCACACCTAGAATTCTTTCCATATTCTGTAATATACACAAGCAGAACTTCGCATAAGCCAAGAACAGCACGGAGATGCTCCAAAACTAGTTCAACTCACAAGGTGGATGTGACTATCCGAAGATGCCCCAAAGCCTGCTGAGATTTTCAGGAGCTTCACGATCAGTTCAGCTCCAGCATCCTTAGCAAGGATAACGGAGGGAGGGTAGTGACTGTTGCAGTAGCTGATGATGCTTTGGTAAGATGAAATGCCCACAAGCTGCCAAGGAAGGGAGCTGGTCTGTCCAAGAAGATTTATGAGTGGAGACTCCTGAAGATTTAAAGACATCAGTTTAAGCTACACCTTCTTTGCAGTTTTCAATTCATATTCACAGTACTCAATACTGGAAGGAAGCTCCGGCTTCAGAGTTTGAAGGAGATGGAGCAGAAAACCCATAGAAATAGATGACCACTGGGAGTCTGTCTGAAAACCAATTCCGTATTCAAGCAGTAAGATAACACATGTATTTAATCTCTATCATTTGCAGAACTGTAGGCAGACTGTTGCAGCAACTCTAACCAAGCACAAAAGTCAGTGAAAAATGTTAAAATTTGACCTGTAAACACATAAAGACAGCTAGAAAGGTATGGAGACCCTTCAAGTTAAAGCCCCTTCAGTACAGGTTTAAAAGAGGTATTAAAATATTATTTTTAAAAATAGGTTACTCTAAGTTCAAAGTAAAAATGGTGTCCTTAATTTTTGATTCAGTGAATCATCCACCAACCTGGGGGACTCCTCACACGCTTATTCTCATAAATACCACCCAAAACAGCACAGCAGCCCCACAGCTCACACAGGCACTGCAAGCCAGCAGATGGAAAACTCTCTGTTTACGAGCAGCTCTCGTTTATTCTTAAACATCTGCAGTAAAAAAAGAGACCCCTGGACAAAGAGAAACACCAGCTGGCGTGGAGCTGTGTCAGGACAGGTGCAGGATGGATGTCAGGAAAAGGCTCTTCCCCCAGAGGGTGCTGGGGCACTGCCCAGGCTCCCCAGGGAATGGTCACAGCCCCATGGGTGCCAGAGCTCCAGGAGGGTTTGGACACCGCTCCCAGGGATGCACGGGGGGAATGTTGGGGTGTCTGTGCAGGGCTGGGAGTTGGACTCCATAGTTACTTCCAACTCAGGATATTCTATATCCTATTTTGTGTTTCTACAGGTTTTAGAATGAACAAATACTAGAATTGTGCTGACAATCCAGAACTAACACAAATTACACTACTTCTACAGGAATGCGACACTGGTACAACAAGTACTTCTCAAGTTGCTCATGCCCTGGAACACAGGGCTGAGAAAGTTTGAGATTTAGATCAAGGTGCCACAGGAGTGCTCTGGGAGGCAAAAACCTCCAGACAGTGTGTCAGTTTAACACACTGCTGGAGGGAAGGAGGGAATTCCTGAGGCTGACTCACACCATGTGCAAACAGGTATCTCTGAAGCTTGAGAAGCTTCTGATAAGCAAACATGTTCAGGTCAAAGCACATGAACTCTGGTAATTTTCCTAAACTGAAACACAGTGACGGTCAAAGGCTGCTGGTGACATCTTGATGCAGCATCTTGTAATGCCTCAGAGGAAATGGAGAACAGAAGACACTGCAAGTGAGAGAAAGCTGACAGATGTGAAATGGGTCTTCTTGAAGACCCTCTGAAGAGTCCTCCAGAAGCAATGAACTGGATTTAGTCACATTGCACGTCCCTTCTAGTAAAGGATTATTTTTTTTTTAAGAGATGGGTAAGAACCTTCACAAAAATTACCTCTTCGCCTATAAGCTGTTCCTCCTTTGCCAACAGCACCATCATATACAGCAAACAGACAATCATGTTGTGAGTCTGAGGGTGAGGGTTGGGATTCCAGGCATCAGAGAGGACACTGACCCAGTTTATTTCACATAAAACATAACCCAAGAATAAGAAACAACTCTTGGGGCTGCCTCTTTCGATCTAGAAAGGAGAAAGGGAAAAAGACAGGTGCATAAAACAAAGTAAGATGGAAGTGCTTTCATACTTTTCAATTGCTTAGCCAACTGTAAATCTACAGCAGCATTTTAGGTCAGCAGAGGAGTAGACATCTGTCTTTTCTCCATCATCTCCTTCCCCCTCTTGCAGCTTTACCTTGTCTCAGACAGCTTGGAAGTGAGAACAACAAGGCAATAGCAAAATATATTAAATCTAACTAAAAACATTAAATACATATGCAATAAACGAGACATCAACGAAGTGGGAGCTGTACAGCTCCGCACAACTTTGTCTAGGACTCAAAAGCACTCCTTCACAAAAATCCATCACAAACTGAGCAGCTGTGAAGGCTACAAACTTTAAAAGCCTACTTGCTAAAAGAACTGTCTCCTGCTCTCCAGCTCTTTTCAAGGGCAGCACTGACTATGAACTTAATTCAACAGTTGCCACGAACTCACTTTAAAGAACTCTTCCATAAGCATCTGGTCTGGATGCATTTCCTTCCATGGGAGCCTTCTGAACTCAGTGTGGAAAGCATAGAGAATGAACTCTGGCATTTTGGGGGCTGTGCAACACTCACAGTAATGCATTAGGTGTAACCAAAGAGCCCCATGGTGACTTGGCAACAGCTTTTCTAGAATCAAAGAAAATTGCTGAATTAACAACAGAAAAAAATTCAGATAAAACTTGCTTTCAGAAGAAAGTCTATTTCTGAAGATGAAAAACTTATAAGTTACACTAAAATACACTCAAAGAAAAAAAATGCACACTAAACTTCTGTATTTTTTTTCTCCAAATCAACAAGTGGGGAGGCTTAGGACTCCATGCTCACCTTTAAAGCTCTCATGCAAAAGCTTGATGCAATCTGCAAACAAACAGACCACGGTGGAGGCTACAGGAGTGTCACTCTCCAGCCAAGGGTAGCAGGGCTGGCTACTGAAAAGAAGCACAACACAAATTTCAGTGTTCAGTTACCTGATCATAAACATTTGCAATTTAAATACTCTAAAGCAGTGAAGTACAAGTATCAGCAGCTCTCCCAATTTCAGTTCTTTGGGACTCTCCTCTTCTTCCTTAGAAGAGCTGCATAGTTCACTATCCCACTGAAGATCCACTGCGTAAGCAGAAATTACTTGTTTGATATTTCATCATGGAATTAAAACAACAGAGTTTCTCAGTGATATTATTCACCAGCTGCAGACAACCTTCTAACTTCAGTGCTGAAGGTGCACACACAACTCCAAAAGCTTTTAATTTTGAAAGAAAGCAAAATTTGAATGTATAGTAGCATAACTAACTCTTCATGTGAAGACAGAGGTACACAAGGCAATAGACCATCACAGCACTGATTTAGCCTGAAGTTTCTTTACATACCACTGGTATTTGGGGTTGTATTTGTTCGGCTTTTTTGTTTTCTTTTTAACAGGTATTATAGATATTATGGAAGCGTAAAAAAAGTGCATCTGAAATGCAAGTTTCAGTGTTTTTAAAACTCAGTGAAATCCTTCACATAATCAAGCTCTGCTCATATTATTATTACAAGATCTTTCTCTTATCTAAAATAATTATTCTATCCAAACCTTGGAAAATTTGATGTAGGTCATGAATGAGTTCTGTAATTATTAAGGAAATGACAAAGTGAGAGCTATTTAAATGGAAGGCAAGACATTCACAAATTATTAAAAACCAGGTAATAATGAAAGCCGTTCTTACAGGACTAAAGTCCCTATTTTAGCAAAAATTCATTTAATTTTAAAATGCAGTATAATACCTTGCATCTTCTTTATCCAAGACCAGTATCCACGGTTTAAAGAGTCCAGCAATGACTGAATACAAGGACTGCAACGCTAAAAGGGAACAAAACAAAGTTGCTTTTTTCCTTCAAATCAACAACAGTGAACATATTACACTTTTCTAAATTTGCATATAATATCCTTTTCTCATTCTAACATTCACAGAATTATAGAATACTTAAGACTGGAAAGGACCTCTAAGATCATTGAGTCCAACCATTCAATCAGTCCTTTCTGGTCAAATAAAAATTTAAAATACAATATGCTTAATAATAACTCTGGTTAACAACATGGCTGTATGAACAACCATCATAACCATTTTGCATTGTTAAGATGTTTTATTATGCATAATTTCACTAACACACCAGAGATTGTGGGGTTAATGATGATTCACACTTTAAACCTCCACATACTTAAATGTGTTAATTAAAATTTAAATTAAAATTAATTAAAAATTAAAGTAAAAGCCAACTTTCTCCAGATCTAAATCATGCATGATGAAATTCAGTAGTGTCTCCTTCCAAACCTCTGCTCAGCTCCAAAGACTATTTTTCTTGAAGAGTACAATCGCCTCATAAAATAATTTTGAACCGAGCTCAAATATAAAAAAGCTTCCTCTCAGATTATAAAGCATAAAGCCCTACATGGCCATGAAGTAGCATCAGCATTTCCCATCTGTATTTTAATATTCTCATTATTGCACAAATGCAAAGTAAAAGATTCTACTGTATATTTAAATGGCCCTTAACAGACGGAATTAGAGAAATTAGGTGTCCGTTCTTAAGTAATTTGCTTTTAAGACACACTACCTGCTAAAATTCTGCTACTCCCAACAGGCTCTTGGGCTAAATTATCAACTTCAGTGTCAATAAGTCGTTTAATGAGATACTCCAGGAATCTGTTCACTTCAGCCACATAAGGAGTCCATTTTGAAAACAGGCCGAAAGTCCTGAAGTCCGCCGAGGCCAGTCGGAGTTTGCAGAAGGATGTAGAAAGCCATTCTATCGTCTCTCTGACCTGAAAAAAGAAGGAAGCTATTAATCAGCTGCAGAAAGGCTGCACAGCAGTGCTATCTATCACTGGAGGGCATCTGTTTCACCTGAAAAATATAAATCAACCCAAGAGGCACTCACCTGCTCTGTAGAGAGGAGAGTTTTTGCAGCATCCCTCACCACAGGACCTTCAGCAGAATCGCTTTTCTTGAAACTGCCCTGCTCAGTCGCTGGTGAATCACACCCCAAAGCTTTAAGTGATGCCTTCCAACAGTCAGGGCTTAGAAGCTGCTCTGATGAGCCTTAGGAGAGAGAAGGGAATGCATGTGTGAAAACCAGAAAGGTGTTAATCCCCTTCTCTCAAAAAAGGTTGAAGTTAGAGCTCCCTGCTACACGAAAAATTAGGTAACACTAATATTGAGTTTGAAAACCCCAAGTTTAAGGGTGACAGATTATCTCTAATTTGCAAATGTAATCAACATTTCCTTTTGGCATCTACATGTTTCTCTTCTTAAGAGAGCCTCACAGGCACTTTGTACATCCCTGGCCGCAAACAGATATTTAGAGACAGCTGCTACCTCAGCAGGTATGGTTTGACAAAGAAAAGTACTTTTCTTCTCATTTGAGGGACACATCAGATTATGGGTGGCATCAAATGTCAACCAGGACATTTTCAGCAGATTACAGTGTCAGTGCCAGGTCTTCTTATGTCCAGTTCTCCGCCTGATATTGAAGGGTGATCAAAAACCCTTTGGGGTTCTGCATTACAGACTGTGGCATAAACGTAATTAATAGGTGCTTCCATTAACAGAAGACTCTCCTCCATCCTTCTCCTGTTACATGGGCTGAAAAATCTGTTGTCACTGATGTGTGTGCTTTGACCCAGAGAAGAGCTACAATACGTTTAATAAAAATACATCACACAGCAAAGCACATAAAAGCAGCCACAGAAACCTAAGGAAGTGTAAGTCATTCTGCATTTGTTGCTATTTAACTCTACTGCACGGAGTTCATATTTTTAAGCCAGAAGGGTTCTGCACAAGAGGCTCAGGATGCATCACCTCAGATACTCACTCTGCACAAACAACCTTAAGAAATCACTGTAGTGGTCAGGGAACTGATACTGGAGAAGGTTAGTCCAATGCTTGCAGAAGATGTTAAATGGCATCAAAATATCTTCTTCAGGTTCCAGGCCACATGCATTGAGGGCCAAGTGAATGGACTCCAGGAGCTGGGTGCGCTCCGAGAGAGGCGGCTTGGCCACGCTCAACCACTGCGTGAGGTCAAACTACGACAGAGCACAGGGAGCATTTGTAAGCATAAGATTCAACAGCCACAACACCTTCAGGAGAAAGGAGAAATTGCTAGGGAAATTAAATCACGACATTTTTATGTATTTAGGAAAAAACTCATGAATTTGCATCTCGTTAGCCCTAGCTCCAAACCTCACTCTCCAAAGGCTACGATTTAGCATACCGCAGAAGTCCCTAGATTTATTAAACAGCCCTTGGCAGGGGGGCACGGATTCATAAAGATGTTTCTGAGTTTCCACGCAAGCATTAAACTGGACGTGAGGTCCACAGTCCATAAAGTTTTGGGTGGAGGAGCAAAGCTTTAGTAGCCTCTTGAGCACCTGCTCAGGCCTTGGTCAGCAGGGACACCGCTGGCCACTGCTACCGTGGACAGCTCAGAGTCCTGCCCAGGACAGACTGCCTGCTGCTCCCAGCTGTCTCCCTGTAACTAAAGAGGAGAATCAGAGCAGTATCAAAGGCCAAGTGTTACACTAATTTCTCCAATGGCAGTATCATGAGTAACACAAGATGTGCAAATCGCTTGCTAGTACCTAACTCTGTTTTAAGACAGGCAGGAAGGACACGGGTGCCAAACAGAGCTGGAAAATGCAGACACTGTTCCAAATTTTGTTTCAATTGTTAAGATACCTGGCATTCACTGGCTATTGTGATGAATGTCTCTGCAGAGATAATGTGGCAGAAGAAGCCATCGAGAGATGGTTTTAATTTCAGCACTAAGCCCTGGGAAGCACATACTGATACTATCTGGGCTAGAAAAGGCTACTTAAGCTATTTGCTTCTGATTCCAGCACCTCTTGAGCTAAAATTACCATTCAGTATGACCAACATAGCTCTACAGAACCTGTCAATGCTATTTTAAAATACCAGATTTGCACCTCTTTCCTCTTTAGCCCAAAGACACAGTCTTTAGGGGAATAACACCCACAGACCAGACTTTACCTTTGTCAGCAGCATGAAGACAACATCACTATTATCCTCACTCAGAAAGGCCACAACTTTTTCGTATAAAGTCACAAATTCACTGGGAGAGGCAACAGGAGTGAAGTACGGAGAAAGAAGAGTACAAAGCCTTCGATTCTGCAGGATTGTCTGGAGCAGACGCTTGCACTCTGATTTGGTCCCACTGATGAACACCTGAGAAAAGTGGGAATGGTGGAAAAAATAACAGCCAAATGTGAGTCAACTGGAAAACACACCTCTTAAGCCTGTTGTTGAGACAGTCACAGTTTTGGTCCTTTTATAAAAATGGAAGTTTTTCTCAAAAACAAAAGACTGTATGAGATGTAACATCAACTAAATGCTGTTGTTCCACAAGACAAAACACAAAATAAACACATCTCCCTAGCACATCTTAGAACAGCATTTGTGATCACATATGTTGCCTAAAAATACCTAAAACCACCATTTTTTCTGATGGAATAGCGTAAGAAAATGAATCCTGATTCCACCAGCCCTGCTTGGTAATAGGAAAAATTTAACAGAACTACAGCTCTGAAGAACTTCTCAGCACTTCAGCTGTTAGAGGTGCTCAAGGACAGCTGCACATGGAAATAAGCTGTATCTAAAATAAAAATAAGGATCTGGACCCAAAGCAGAGGCTAATGATTTTTCTCAGTGCACAAACACAGCAAACAATACCACCACCAACAAGCACTTATCTTCCCTACCAGCAAACTTCTGGTATAACTCACTACACAGACAACACTGCAAGGCTGTAGAAGAAAGATGTCTAAATACAGAGGCTGACAAGATGTACATCAACCAGTGACATGTAAAAGCAAAGTCTATGCTGAAACACACTTTTATGAACTGAAAGTATCCAAACCTTAGTTACGTGGCCACAGCTCCAGCATTTAACTAACACAATGACAATTTATTAACACTAAGCAGGCACCTCAGAGCAACAGTTTTTATTTTGCTTAAATGCAAGCTTTGCCTTTCCTAAAGACTGTGCATATTATACAATTAGTTGAAAAGAAAATGAGATAGAAGCTTAGAAATTAACTTTTCGGTTTCTGAACGTGTTAGACTCTCCCATAACAGCAGTGAAACTGGAATAAGAATAGGCATCAAAAATCCAATTTAAGAAATTTAGAAAGTATTTTCATATTCAAGAAATAAACTCACTTGGCCCAGAATCTCAATGCAGGACGTGAAGAACTGCCTTGTGGGAGGATTGCGTTGAGTTTCATCACACACATATTCCACCAACGTAAAAAACAAGCCAATTCCAACTTTCTTGATTGCAGGCATAGGCTGCACCTTGTAGATATTTATCAGGGCCCTAAAAAAAAAAAAAAAATTAAAAAGGCAAATTAAATTTACACACAGAGAATAACCTGTGACAATAAAGAAAGGTTTCTCGCCAATATATAGCCTTGAGATGGGTATTTGTGATACTCCCTGAGTATCCCTCCTTCTCATAACCAGGCTGAAAAGTCACAGATTTAGCTTAAGCAATTTTGCTGCCTGAAATGTATACTTCCAAACCTTAGAAAGTCTCTGTAACCAGAGTCAGAAAGTGAACACTGAAAGACTTCCACAGCGGAGTTCCATTGGATTATTTCTCACTCTAATCATGTAATCATCATAGTCTGATGGCATCTCAACTGCCTTCGTATTGCAAGAAAAATTACCTCATTTAATTTCACAGGCTCAACAATAAAAGAATTAAAACAGAATCGATCTTTTCTTGTGTACTGCCAAGTAAATGTTTCGTTGAGATCAAATCCCTGTCTCCACTGAGTCTGAATTAAAACAGCTGAAGAAGATGCAGTTTCACAGACATAAATCCCAAGACCTAGTTCATCCACAGAATTTTTCAGATCAGTGATCAAGAATGAACAAGTAGAAGTAGTAAGTAAATCCTTTTACTTGTACAATCATTACACTCCGTAGTAAACCAGCTGCACTAAGAGAATCCCAGCAGAAATCTGGAAAATTGAGAATGAAGTTGCAAAAGTGAACCCCTGGAATGAACTGTAAAAAATCTTCAAGTGAGGAAGAAGGCCTTGGATGACCCCATTTTAATCACACTCCCTAAAAAAAGTGGTATTATCTAGCCTGCTTCCACTGCACCATTTTGTTTCACAAACTGAAAAACTACTTCAAATTATAGCACTCTATTAAAGAATTATGTCCTGCACTATAACACAGAAAAACCCATAGAGAGTCATACTGAAATCATGTAATTTAGCCTATGGCTGAGACAGCTGTGGTACCAGTTTGCCACTTCCTAAAGTTTTTAGCACAGCACCCCTGTTATGACTCAGTGTGCTTTTACAAGATTAGGAGGGCTGTTATAATGCACAGAACAATAAAAAGAAGTAGAAAACAATAAACAGAAGTAGAACACAATACTGTGTGCTCTGTCGAGCCTCAGTGACCCTCTGACAATAAGAATTACTCCTTTAGAGGTCTGTGTCACAAACACACAGGTCTCAGGATTCCAGCTCTGCTGTTGGCCCAAGCTGATGAGCACGAGGAAAAACACACAAACAGATTCCACATTTTAACTCTAATATACCAAAATGGAAATACGAACACCACTACCCAGAGCAGCGTCTGAACAACCTACGTTATGAAATTCTCCACATGTACAGCTGCTTCCACAACACCCAGGGAAGGTGGCTTCATGGCTTCTGCCTGCAGTTGTCTCACTTCTTTGCGCAAAGCATGAAGCTGCTGGCTCACTGCTTCATTTTTGTGCTTCCCTTCAAACTAAATGACAAAAGGACACATTATCATTTCAGAATTAACATGGTTTTGCTAAAACTCTTCCATGTTGCAGCTATTTGTAAAAACAAAGCAGAGTCCAGTCAGAGAACTCTGAATTTGGTTTTCCCCCTGAGAGCTTTGATCAGATTTAGTACATCGTGCCCAAGCATACATCCTTGGACACGTTCCTAATTAATTATCACACACACTAATATAATTCATGTCTTTTATCTAAGGCTTTTAATCCACAGGGACTGAAACTTAGAGGGGATCAAAAAATTCATTTACTAAGCAACATAGGAGTATTTCTATAAACATTTTCATGCTTCTCTTCCTATCAGCAAGCAAATTCCCACATCCATACACTGGGAAGCAGTTTAGAATGGATGCCATGAGCAAAACAAATTATGCAACAACTTGTTCTTCAGCTGTTGATCTGCTTCTCCTTTTGAGAATTACACATGAGGTGTTTCAGATCACTAATATGTCTGTGGATTTATCTGGTCAAATGCTACCATTTTTACAATAATTCAGCCATTTCACACTCATCCTCTATGTCCAGTAGCCCCAAAACAGAGGTGATGCCGCCTCTAACCTGGATGGTGAGCTGAGCTGCTCCCTGACAGCCTTTATTTGAAGTTCCCCTGCACTCCAGGTGGAGGGTGATCTGCTCCTCCCTGTTGACGTACAGCTTAGGCACCGTGTCCAGTATCTCACTGTTCAGAGCAACGTGCTGAGACTCCCAGAGAGCTGCAGTTCTGAAAGGCATTTATTAATAAAATTACCAAAATCCTTCCCAAAAACAGCAATGCTATGATTTTATAAGCAAGAGAGGAGACTTCAATTTGATGTGCTGTACAAAGACTCATGACACTTTCCCGGAAAACATAAAAGGTTACTAAATGAAATTGAGCTAAAACTTCAAAGTAATAGCACTTCAAAGTAATAAAAAAACAGGTTCATAAGAACAAAACTACTGAAGTATGTGTGAGTTCTTTCGAATTACATTATATGACAACCTGGAAGGAAACTAAACAGAATAATCTCTGTAGGAAATGCAATTTTTCACCAGACAAAAAAAAAGCTGGTGTGATGATTCAGTCAAAAGCGGAAAGAAAAAAAAAAGAAAAAAGAGAACCCACTTAAAATTAATGCTGGAATTGTTTAGACACAGCCTCTTGTGGGCTTAGTAATTTTTGTTCTGGTTCATAGTATTGTTATTAAATGACTACACTGAGTAAGAACAGCTACAGATTGACCAGTTGTGATTGAAAACAATTCAGCTGGATTATGTGAGTAGGAATATTAAAAACAGAAAGTCTCTTATTCACAAAGCTAGCAGAACCAGAAATCAGATTTCTCTCCTGGGTACTTCATAATGCAACTACTACATCAGCGCAAAAGGGTTAAATAACTCATTGTCAACAAATCTAGCCTAAAAGGAGGCTTTATTTCAGGAAATATGCCCAATGAGAAAAGAAGTTAGATGCCATCTGATGTAATCTCGGTCATTAGATAAGACTTGTGCACTCTTACCTCAGCTGAAGAAGAATAATAACATGATAGACCAGAAGAAAGAGAAAACAAATGGGACAAGAAGCAGAAATCAAGTATTGACAGTCTTGTGCCAACATCACAAATGAGGCTGCTGTGAAGGGCATCTTTAGGAAGAAATTGCTCCCTCTGAGGGTGGGCAGGCCCTGGCACAGGTTGCCCAGAGAAGCTGTGGCTGCCTCATCCCTGGAAATGTCCAAAGCCAGGTCCAAGCCACGGCTTGGAGCAACCTGGGGTAGTGGAAGGTGTCCCTGCCCATGGCAGGGGGTGGAATGGGGTGAGCTTTAAGGTGCCTCCCAACCCAAACCATTCAGTGACTCCATGATCATTTTAAGGCACTGCTGGACACACTGCTGAGGCACAAGCAACACAGACATGACTCACTTGGCGTGTTGCTGCAAGATGTTCAGGTCCGTGCGCATGAGCTGGATCGCGTCTTTCTGACTCACGAGACTGGCAGAGGAAATCACTGGCACAGGAGCTTTCATCGTCTGCAGTGGCAGAGGGGGCTTGGGAGTATCAAACTTCTTCAAATTATTCATGATCCTCACTTTGGCTACCAAAAAAAAAAAAAAAA
>VZTD01003867.1:70564-103953 GCA_013397725.1 Rhagologus leucostigma
AAAAAAAAAAAAGCAGAAGCAAGTTTGGTCAGTAAGAAAAGTTTAGGAGAAGCCGAACAAAAAACATTAGTTTTTTTGCATGAAGCATTTTTAACTGCAGACAACTATTTCTCATGGTTCCCCTCTAAAAAAACAAAAACCCCACCCAAGTAATCTTCTTATTTTTGTATTTCACACAGCTAATTTTCATGACCAGCCCTTCCATCATACAAAGATTACGATCAAAAGACCCACTGGTTTCCTTGTTTTCCCCAACCACTCCTATCTTCCAGTTTTCCTGTCATGCTATTTATTTTACTCATCTGACACAGGCTCCCAGACAAAATTCTAAGCAAAATTCGTGTTCCTTTCCCTACAACTCATCCTCACCTTTAGTCTTGTCAGTGCCAATTCCTCCTCAAAGCACAGCCTCTCTCCAGGTCAGCCCTCTCCTCCTGCTGTTTTCCATTCAGTTTCTTTGTCCAAACAATGCCAATTCACCTATGACACTATTCCAGCTCCCTTCTATTCCCTCACTCCTTCTCCTTTTTTGGATCAGCCCCAAATACAATCTCACCACATCCTTAATATACCAGCCATGACTATCACCCCTTCTGTGGGTGTTCTGCTAGAACAATCTTTTTACTATGCCAAAATTCCATGGAAACACACTGGGAAAAAACAACACTAAACAGAAAACAAAGACACAAAACAAAACTAAAAAAAAACCATAGACAATATGTTTTCAGGTACAGCTGGTTTTACCTTTGCTTGCACCTGTCGCTGTCTAAACTTTGGGAAAATGTCTGCAGCATGCTCTGTGCACAGGAATTTTTGGGGAGCTCGCCCATGAAGCCCTAGCTGTGCTCTGTGACATGCCAAACTTGAAGTCAAAAAGCATCAATGTTAGCCTCTCACATGAGAATCTCAGTGAGAAAACCATAAGACCTTCAAGGAAAATACTGTACCCATAGAAAACAAACTGTATTAATATCTTTATTGACAGGCATCATCAAGCCCCTAAAGAAACCAGGGCTCTGACATCTCAGTAAGTCTTTAAGTTACAGTTCCCTTAACAGTATTTTTATCTCTCACCTGATAAAGGGTTGGTGAAATCTGTTTGCCCTGCGGAAGCACAGGTGGTATGGGATTCAAGCTGAACCTGCAGCCAAAGGTTCAGAGCTTCCTGAAACTCATGGTGTACGAGTTCCACATTGACATACTCCATCCACAGATCCTGAAGCACAAAAGAATTAAATTATCATCCCCATTTTGGTCAGTACCACATACTGCCCACCCATCCTAGTACCTGGGGAACTAAAGCAAATACATAAAAATATACCCTGCAGTTTTAAGTCATGTGAAATTTATTATTAAGGGCAAAAATCTAAAACGAAGAGAAAAACTGAACACTTTTTATTATATATATAGGTATCTACTGAAAAGCATTTGTGACACTTAGACCTAACACGTGGTATAATTTCTAACAAACAAGAGACACAGGGAAAGACAGGTTATTAAAAATCTGTTCCTAAAAAGGGAATACAAGAGACCAAGATAGTTTAAAAGAGCATGGCAGCCTAAAGCAGGCTGCGTTTCCAGCAGTCACATACACTGGAGGAGAGAAAACAAAGAAAGCATAAGGAAATGCCCTTCCAAAATTTCCCCTCTTGCAGGGTTTTGCTCATACTAAGTCTTTAGGCTTGAAGAACAGAATAACATACACTCACCAACTTTTATTTGAACCTGACATTTTACAGACTACCAGCACAGGCAGGTGTTGGCTTCCAGTCTTTTGTTATTTAAAGTTCCAACTTAAATAATCCTCTAATACTAACTTAGAACATAAAAAGAATTACAGAGCAGTACAGAAAAAGTACTGTGTTGCAAGAAATGACAGATACGCAAGAAATCTACATCTGAGTCCTCTTTCAAACATAAAGGAAGGCAGTTTGGGATAGCACAGGATTTTAGGAAAAAGGTTAGAGCCATGAAGGTATCATACATGCTGTATGTGTATTAAAGACCAGTGACACAACTTTCCCAATGATTTCAAGGACTCATTTTAGCAAGTGGACTTTAGATTTCAGATTGTCAGTGTTATTACCAACTCACCTGTTGATTCTGCATGACTTTAGCAAGTCTATGTGCATCATACTGCTTTGGTAAAGAGGGAATGTATGTATCTCCTTTCTGGAAACTCTCTTCTTCCAACCACAAAATTAAAACATTACAAAGCCTGAGGGTAAAAAAAAAAAGGGAAAAAAAAGGAAAAAAACAAATTAGTGTGAATTTGATTGTTCTAAGGTTTAGAATTAAGGCAACAAATAATGCTATAAGGTGATATGGTTAAAAACAGGTATTTCAGGTGCTTTTTCACTCATTTACTGTCAAGTTTAAGACCAGTGGTGGAAAGAAGCTACTTACAGAAATATGAAGGACAACAGCAAAGAGTAATAGGATAAATTCCGAAAAGGAAAACATTTATGCAGACTAGCATAAGACCCAGAACTGGAATAGTCTCTTATGTCAAGAAGTATCACCACAATCCCATTCAAAAGACCAAAGGAATAAACAGAGTACATGTGCGCAAGCTTGGCTTTTCACCCCACAACCTCTCTGCAGTGTCCGCTCCAAAAAAGTCACGCCTGAGCTAAGTCACCTTTTACTTTCTTTTCAGAGTCTCAGTCATGGCTAGTTCATTCTCATTTTCTCCTCTGTTAAAACTTTAACATAAATACACCTTTGTCTTCAGCTGACATCATTCCACCGACAGGTACCGTTTTCAAAATCACACCATCCAAGCCTTCCTGACAAGGAAGCACTAGAATGCCATTAAATCTTCACACTGTGGTATTAAACATCACTAGCAAACTCCTGCTTCCTTCATCAGTGTCATTGGTGAAAAAATGGAAGTATACCAGTTCCAAGAATCAGCCCCTACAAATCCCACCAATAATTTCCCTCCTGTCTAGCTTCCTAGACAAGTCATTAAACTTCCTGCGCATAAGATTTATTTGGGTGTAGAGCAGTCTGGTTTTCTGTTGGAGTGGGGAACATATTTGAAATGAAAGACTGAAAATATCAATCAAGTTCACCCAGTGAGCATCTCCGGATTATTTTTCACAGACGACCAAGTGGGATTTATGACCTCCCTTGTTTATTTGTACAGTACCTACTGATTGCTGAGGGGAGCACTGAGAAGGAGCTCAGATTCCACACGTCCAGGGCCCCTGAACAAGGGACTCTTTTCGAATCATCTTTTCATCTAGTTCCTGGGAATATTCACATACTGCCTCAGGTTTAGTGTACATGAGGTATAGATAGCTCTTAGGAACTACCATCCCTCACAAAAGTGGGCATTCAGCAGCTGAGTGGCAGTGAGTGACTGCGTCCCCCTCTTTAGCCTACTCCAAGACAAAAAGGGAGTCTCGGGGTGAGGTTTTGGTAAGCAGATTTACCGTTTTTCAGGTGGCACAGAAGACACACTTGGCAGAGCTCACCTTTAGGCTGCTAACCAAGCAAACTGCACTGAACCATGTGCTGAAGTCCCCAGTAAATTTCCTGATGAAGTAATCTTACTCAGACAAATTCAGGCCCTGGTCTGTGAAAAACATGCACGCACACCAAGTAGCCTTTTACATTTATAGCTAGTGACGTACATACGAGTAGCAGATATGCCTAAATAATAAATATTTTGCCAGCACGGGGCTACCATTCATTAAAAAGCAAAGCTTTTCCCCTAAGGGGAGTGACAAATCTATCAACAAAGTTTTATTTTTAGAAGTAAAACCAGCCCCCTCTCAAACTAAACAAGTTGTGCAAACAGAAGAATGGATTTGAGCACAACTATGCACGTGGGGACATGGGCTAGTGGTGGTCTTCACAATGCTGGGTTAAATGCTGAACTTGATGATCTTGGAGGGCTTTTTCAACCTGAATGGTTCTATGCTTTTATGCTCTTAATAAGTGCCTGCAGTACGTCTAAGGTCCCATCCCTTCATTCCTCACACAGCTACGACTGTGCTGTAGCAGTTACTCAGGCAGTTGCACTGATTAAGATGGAACTGGGCAGGCTTTTTTTACCTGACGAGTTCCTTATGCAGCTCAGGTGAAGTCAGGTAATCAGGAGAGCAGCTGGCCTTCTCTGGTGACCTCTCACTGCCCTCAGGACTCTCCACTCTCAGTGCTTTACTGGCAGCATGGTGGAAGTCTGCTACCTCTGTCAGCCGCTGCTTCATCTCATTTAGCAAGTTAACGTGAGCTGCACTCTGGAAAAAGCGTCTTCCAATACAGCCATCTACAGGTAACCTAAAAATGAACAAAAAAGCACAACTAAGTCTCATTGCAAATGTCAAATCAGCATCTCTGCAGATAAACCAGCTCACCAGAGAAGCTGCTGGTACCCACTGCTTTCAGGTTCAGTCAGTGCAATGCACTTACTCTTACTTGCTGTGCACTTAATTAGTGCTTGATAATCTGCTGGAGCAGGTCAGACTCACCCATACTGTGGTCCTGGTCGGTGAAGGTACAGAAGGAAGAATTTCTGCCAGATCAGTGGCATGAGAGGGTGATCTGCAGGGGTAGCAAGGGCCTGATGAGCCCAGCGGTAAATCATGAGCCTCTGAAGGGAAGGGACGATGGGCAGCTTCAGCTGGGTCTGGGCTTTCTGCAGAAACATTTCCAGACATGTGTGGTGCTGTAACAGGCTGTCACTGAGTTAACAGGTTAACTGAGCAGATTAACACAGCATGAACACTTGGCAATTACAGAGGAGAAAACTTTGGAAGCAGTCACTCATCTGCTACAGGCCTCAAAGGATGAGCGGCCCATCTCACAGTTATGCTGGAAAGCAGACCTACGCCTCTGATGCTTACCAAAACCCAGCACGATGGCTCTGATGCTAGGCCAACATATGTGCCACTGGCGTTAATTACAGTTAATTACTGTTCTTCCTCACAGAAGTAGATGTGCCTGGTTTAGATCTCCAGCATGCTCCTTTTAGCTTTTTCCAGATTATATTTAATACACCTCTAGTGAAAATTCGAAATGCAAAGTATAACTAATGTGAAGAAAGAACACAGAAGCAAAAACAGAACAAAGACAAAGCAACCTATGAGCAGCAGCACCCCATTTTAGCAACACCACAGACTCAATAAATCATTACACAGTTCCACTCCAAACTCTCCTGGACTGTGCCTGAAGGAGGGGAATGGGAGACTCTTCTGAGCTCCCAAGTCTCGGAGCAGACCCTGGCACTCCCTCATCCCCTACACCAGACTTCTGGCATCCTTTTCCACACACTGCCCACACCCGATTTGTCTTCCAGCTGAATCAAGCCATGCAAGCCAAAGAACAAATGTTCTCCAGACCAGCTCCAAGGATGAAAGACACGTACTGGACATAGCCCAAGCAAACCTATTTTCACAGAGCTGCCTCCTTCATTAAAATACACTGAAACAGCTGAGATGAAGGATGGGCCAAGAGTTACACTTTGAGAATGGACAGCTTTGGTTTCCACTTGCTTCACTCCAGAACTTCTAACTGAATTCGGGCAAAGAAGCTGGAAAATGCTGCAATGTGGCCTGAAGTACAGCTGATTAAGTGCCTTGTTAAAGGAGAGACCTTAACAGTTTTGAAAGCCTTGGAAAATAATTCAGAAAACAGAGAAAAGTAAAGGCCAGTCTTCTGTAAATTGAGGTCATCTGAGAAATCATCTGTTTCAAATATAGACACATTTTCCCATATGAAAAATAAGCACTCCCCATATCACGGGTATAGAATAAATCCACCGAAGTTTGTGAGGCATTTAGATGACCCAGAAAATCATGCAAAAGCACAAATTAGTTTTCTGTAAATATTGATATAGTAAAACCAGATATTTCTATGGTAGCCTTGAAATGTAGAAGAACTCAAACATACTCAAAATGTAAAAGAAAATTTCCCTGAGGTACATTTTCTCCTGCACAGCATTATTTATGCTTTTATCCTGATAAGAAAGTAGTACATAGGAAAAAAACTAAATGATATGAGGGAACACTTTTCTCCAGCAGTTCTCTCTCACAAAATAATAAAAAGGGATGAACAGTTCTCTCACCTTCAAAGCTTGATCAGGAGTTAAAGCATTGATAACCAGCTCCCCCTCCACAACTCTGCGAAGCTGTGAATCTTCTTCAAATATTGACTCCATATTTAACACCGTCCATGAAAACCAGACCTGGACAACACAGAAATAAGAGAAATATTGGTAACAAAACAGCAGGCAGCAGGATCAGGAAGCTTGATGCCTTCTTAAGAGGAATAGGTGTTGGACAGATTCTCACTGCAGAGTTGCAAAAAACAGTATCAGATCTCAACAACAAAACCCCTTTACCCTTAAATTCAAACTTTCCCTTTGTACAATCTTGGGAAAGAAGGGGAAAACCAGAGACAACTGACAGAATTACCCAGAGAGTTCTGGAGGAAACAACCTTCTCAAATCCAGTAAAATAAGATCTCCTCTCTTCCACCTGCACCTGCATCTCTATCTGGGGTACTGCAAGGTTTTTTTCCCTTTTTGCTTGAATAAGGAGCTCACTTAAGCAGAGGGAAAGCAACTGGAATTCAAAACATTTATCAGATAAAGACTGATCTAATAGAAAAGTCAGGCTTTACAGATTTTGTATTACTAAACAGATCAAGAATAATACTAGATTAGAAGAAAATTTAACTAACAAATCCTATTATATGAATTCTTGGATGCAGATTAGACAAACTCTCCCAGTGCAAAATATCCACGTTCCTTTTAGTGCAATATACCCACGGTATTCCCTTAGGCTAAATTGGGATTTCAGCACAAGAAAACTCTGGGTTAGGAAGAAAAAGTGACCAGGAGAGAAACCTGAAAAAAAAAAAAGACCCCTAGACCAGTATGCTGCTTTTCCCATCACACAACACCATCATGGCACTCACCTGAGAGGAGTTGGCACTGCCCTCCACAAAGGATGGCGTGACATTGCCTGCCACAATCCAGCTGACGAGCGAAGACAGCAGACCCTTGTCACAGTGATAGCCCAAAGCGTTCTGCACAAAACACAAAACATTTGGGCGGTTTTTTGTGAGCAGGTGATTTAGAAGGTACAGGTATGTCACTCAGCCTTCATCCAGGTCCAACCTCAGCTCAGCCAGGACTTTCTTTTTCAGTGAAAGTATCCCATTATAGTGACATTGTCTGGTTTTTCAGAAGAAGCTCCATTTTTGCTCTAAACAAGCAAATATTTGAAATGCAGAGAAGACAAACTACAACAGAACTCATATTAATGGAAACTGTATTCCAAATAGGTTTTATTAATAATTATTATCATTATTATTAAAATATCAGACATTTCATTAATCTTGACCCACTCAGAAACAAATCAGATAACCCCATCATCACTCATCATAATGACTGGCTGTCCAGAGAAGTTGTGGCTGCCTCTTCCCTGAAGTGCTGAAGATTAGGTTGGACACGGCTTGGAGCAACTTGGTCTTGTGGAAGGTGTCCCTGCCCACAGCAGGAGTAGAACTGGATGGGCTGTAAAGGTCCCTCCCAACCCAAACCATCCTAGGATTTCTCAGCCGTTCTTGCTGCACTTCAGGAAAATACATTCACAGCAAAATCCGACTGTGCAACACACGAATTGACCATTTACTCAACAGCCACACCAAAACACCACAGCTACTTACCTTGTGCTGCTGGTAAAGCAGCTTTTGCACACAGTCCTCCTGGCTGTACTGAAAAGCAGCTTTGCACAAGTCATCCAGCAGGCAGAGCGTGGCCCGGTCCCTGTGCCACAGCTGCTGGCTGGTGAGAACCTGCACCCAGAACTCCAGGACTGCAGCTGGCCCCACTCCGTTGGGCTGGTCACTCAGAAAAATGTGAGTCTGACAAATTAAAGGGTAAAATTAAGTCAACAGATTGCATCTTTGAGTAAAGCTTAAGAATTTATTGGAGAACTGCTTGACTTGCTTGAGGCTGTGGGCCTATGCTTAAATTACAAAATTTACAACAACAGTCTATACCCAACTAAGGACAGCTCTGTCATCTTCAGCCTCCAAATTTCTGCAGATTCTGAAGCCAGGAGAGCAGAGCACCTTGAGCAATCAGCAAAAACAGACATAGAAGCCTTAAGCAGGACCCCCGTAGGTATAAATAGCACCTATTTCTAAAGTCCAGCCTGCTGTTCCTGCAAAAGGACTTCCCAGAGCAGGTCTGTTTCCATTGCCCCTCTCTAATCTTAAAGAGCTTTGGGTTTTGACCTCTCTTAAAAAATGATCTAGCTTAAAAAAATACTACCGTTCCCAAACTCAGGAACATTTTTCCATTCCATAAATTAACAGCGAAAAGTAAAGCTTTCAAACATTAATATATCTGCTGCATTCCTCAAATAACACAAACAAGAAAGCAGTGCTGCATATTACACTTCCTTTTTTAAACAGTTTTGACCTGGTACCGGGATACGAATTTTCCAAGAAGTCTGAAGGGTAAATACTGTTGTTAGTGTCACACGCATGGCCAGATTCAGGCAAGCTTGAACAGGAGCATTTCAGGAAACCAAGCCCAACCACTAATACTTGATACCAGGTACTCTGTGACTGAACTGCCACGTTCAGCATCCTTTCTAACCTTTAATACCAACTCAGTCAAATAAGCCTGGTTTTAAACACTCTCCCCTCCTTTTCTTTTTTAAATAATCTTCTTACCTGTATCATACTACTGAGCAGCTTAACATTTTCTCCATAGTTCACTCCTGTCAAGTGCTGTGTCACTTTATGGGTAACCTGCTGGGTCACTCCTTGAGGGACTCCACTATCCAGATGAAGGAACAGTTCAACATAGGATAAAAACCTAGGGATGTCAACAAATAGAATTAAAATACCTGCTACTGCATAATAAAGAGAAAACCTGCTTCTAGAGAATTTAAAACCAGCTCAACAGCACCAGTGAGACACATATAGACAGGCTTTGATCCACAACCACAATGCAGATTTAATTGCTCCAGTTTAGCCATACAATGGGCACAGCATGAACATTTCACAGCAGACTGTAATTCAAGGTAGCTCATCACGACTAAACACAGTTCTTGATCTACATCAGCACCCAAATCTTACTCAGGATTTGTTTGGGAGGCTGTCAGGTGTCTAAACCAAAAGATTATGATAACTTTCACTGCAGCTATGAATAAATAAAGTAAATAAATACATAAAATTTTAAAATTAACATACTATGAACATATAATGCTTACTGTTCATTCTTCAGGAGGTAATACTGGCAAGAGTAAAACAAGGGTAAAATTTTATCCAGCACATGGACTACTGTTCTCAGATGCCTATTTTGGACAAGTACACCCAAAAGAGGGATCCCTTCAGCACAGAACTTCTCGATGCTGTCAGAAAACAAACAAAAAAAAATTAAGAAAAACACATTGACTATCAGCAGAAAGGGAGACAAGGTGTTAATTTTTATGAACTAAGATGTAAATACATTAATAACTCTACACTTTATTTTTGAAAACCTAAATAGCTAAATCCAGAGGTTTTTTCTTCAGCTGTAGGAGTCATTCAATCACTGTGAGATTTGCTAAGTATTTCCTTCTCAAATATTTGCTAAGTATCTCCTTCCTTCACAAATTCTCTTCTGGGGATCAGTGTCTCATCTTCCAAAAATCACTGGAGATGCAAGTCTTCATCAAGTTTCTATCGCTTTAAAGCTCACTGTTCTTGCCTAACCTGGACAACTCGCTTCCCCCTCCAGGGAAAAGAAGAGCCAAAGGCCAAACACAGAAGGTGCAGGGGAACAGACTGAAGAGATTCTTTGGTTTTTCATTCCATGCTCAAAGTTATGGAAAAATTTCCACTCTCAACCCAAAATACCTTCATATCAGTCTCAAACTACTCCAGTGCTTTGAAGTATCTATGGCACAATCTTATCCTCAAGCCATGGCTTCCTTGGGGAAAGAGAAGAAAGCCCAGGTAATTTTTCATTAAAAGGGCAACATAATATTATATGTAGAAAACAAGTTAGTGAAAATTTTGAAGAGAGTAACACATAACCAAAGGGATCACAGACTCAGGGAAAACAGTTCTGGTGAGAATTGATCAAATTTTGTGTGGCTCCGTACCTTAATCAACAAGTACATTTGATTATATCCAAAAGCCTTACTTACAAATTTGCTAAAAACACTGGAAAGACTGCGTTGGAACACAGTCATGGCTAAGAGGTTCACTGCTCTTAGAATGCTCTTTATTTATCATTCACAGAGTGAGTGGGTTTTTTCTCCTCCCTATTTTCTGAACGCTGTGCTGCCCCAATAAATAAATTACTTCCAGAACAACCCTTTCAGTAAGGTTGGTTCAAAGTTACTCCTGTCCGGAGAAATAATGTTAACCCCCAGTTTCAGTACTACTTTTTATGACTGGACCCTAAAGTGAAGAAGGCAAAAAATACTATTAGAAAAACAAAGGAAATAGCATGTTGTTTGAAAGAATTCTGGATGAATTTCTTCACAGAAAGCACTATTAAGCAGTGGAACAGCTGTCCAGGGAGGCAGTGGACTCCTGATCCCTGTGTCTAAGATGGTGTCTAAGGAATGACTGGACATGGTGCTCAGTGCTCTGGGCGGGGTGACAAGGTGGGGATTGGTCACAGGTTGGACTCAATGACCTTGGAGGTCTTTTCCAACCTAAGTGATTCTGGGATTCTGTGAAACTACAGTCACAGAATCACAGAGAGTTGCGGTCGGAGAGAGCTTGAGATTATCCAGTCCAAACCCCTGCAAGGCAGGGTCACCCAGAGCAGGGGACAAAGGAACGAGTTCAGGTGAGTTTGGAATGTCTGCAGAGAGACAGAATCCATGACCTCCCTGGGCAGCTGTTCCAGGGCTCTGCTATCCTAAATGCAAAGAAGTTCTTCCCTATGTTGAGGTGAAACTTTCTGTGTTTTAGTTGTGGCCTTTGCTCCTCATTTGGTTGCTGGACACCACTGAAAAGAGTCCAGCACCATTCTCTGGACACCCCTTTGAGATGGTTATCTGCATTTATGAGATCCCCTCTCCGTCTTCTCTCCTCCAGACTAAAGAGGCCCAGCTCCTCCTCATAAAAGAAATGCTGTCCCTGACAAGCTGCTCAATCCCTTGCATCACCAGTCCTTTGCTCTTTAAACATGCACAGAGCTGTTAACAACTCTCAGCTCAGCATTAGGGAGGCCGCTCAGTCCCTGGGGCCATCCACCCAAGGCAAACACCCAAAAAGCCCTCACCTGTGCCCCAGGGTGGTCATTGCCAGCGCCAGGTAGCAGCCGATGGGGATGTTTGCCTTCACAGCCTTGAGCAGGGGGTGCAGCGTGACCGACTCGGCCGTGTCCAGTGCACTGTCGTACACAGGGACAGCCAGCCCGCTCTGCTGCACCCCACGGTCATTCCTATGCAGCTTCAGCCTCAAAATCAAACTCCACGCCCACTGATTGAAGGAAGTCTCTGGTGTTTCCCCATAGCGAACGATGCTGGCCAGGTAGGAGACCTGGAACAAAGCAGCAGGAGCAGGAATGAGAGGAAGCACAGCTCTGACACTGCACGTGTCGCACTGGTCTGGGACTCAGTCCATGGCAGGGGAACTGGATGATCTCTGGGGTCCCTTCCAACCCAAATCTTCTAGGATTAGACCAACAGCAAATATTTTTTAGACATATCATGAAGTTTATCTAAACACTCTCTTCCTATGGCCTAGATTTCTACCTCCCTCTCCTAGCCCCCATCCCTTTAGGTAAAGGCTATCAACTTACACTGTCTGCCTAAATTTTTCCAAGAGATGCTGACCTTGAATTAAATTTTAATTTTAATATCGAAAAAAAAAAAAAAAGCCAGATACAACCTTCCATGATGTTTAAAACATTTAAGACTGCTAGTGAAAGGAAACATAAAAAACCTATCAAAAATAATATCTGTCAACAAAAAGCCTAAAACCTGGAAGCCTCTCCCTAGAAAAAAAGCCTGTATGTGGATAGGCAGAGACATATGTATATGTGTCCACTGTCACAAAGACCCTGTCTAGATAGAAGGAATGATAAATCTCTGGGAAAAGAAATACTGTACATGCTCTGACAGAGCAGTGTAAATTGCAGAGCTGGAGGGCAGTGCAGATATTTCATCCTCTCTGAGTAGGGGTACAAGAACCTAAGCACTATTTTCTCTCAAGTTCTAGTTAGAGGCTCATCCAAGTCAGGACAGGTTCAGCAGCACAAGCGGCAACTAGGGCTGATACAGGCTTAAAAAAGAGGACTCATCTGGCTGGCACAGAACAACAAACCATGGTTAAGTAGTGCAGAGAAGCAAATCAGAACAGAGCAGAGACAACAAGGAACATTTAGAGTGTGGGAAGAAAAGGCTGGAGGAAAAAAGCACAGAGAAGGAGAAAACACAGCCCAGCACAATGCTAAAACCTCTGAATAAATAAACAGAACCATCTTGGACTGAATATCCAAAACAGGGATTTTTTAACCTTGATCTTTCTATCCTTCCATTTGCCTTCTGTAACTTGGAGCTATTGCTTTGTGAGTCCACTGTGCTGTAAAATCAATTTAATAAATGTTTGTGGTCTGTTCAGGTCACACAATGCTGCCCACTGCTGAGAGCTCTTAAAGGGATTAACACTCGAGTCTTCAAATAAGATAAGAGGTGGAGTGAGTTCTCTTATGCCCACCAGTAACGAGAAACAGCTTTCCATTAATCAAGTACTGTCCACCCCCGAACGAGTAAAGGAGGAGCAGTTTGTGACTATTCACAAACCTGCAAGTGGGTCAAAATTAAAATGTCTATTTCAATAAAGATGGAGAGACTGTTTATAAGAGCATGGAGTGGCAGGACAAGGGGGAATAACTTCAAACTGACAGAGAGTAGATTTAGATCAGATACTGGGAAGGAATTCCTGGCTCTGAGGGTGGGGAGGCCCTGGCACAGGCTGCCCAGAGAAGCTGTGGCTGCCCCAGCCCTGGCAGTGCCCAAGGCCAGGTTGGACGGGGCTTGGAGCAACCTGGGATAGTGGAAGGTGTCCCCGCCCATGGCAGGGGGTGGGACTGGGTGATGTTTAAAGTCCTTTCTACCCAAACCATTCTGTGATTCTGTGATTCTCATACAGACGTGCAACAGAAGTCTAACAGTATCTTCAAATAGCTCTGTGGGTCCAGACAACACTGAGTGCTGGTATGTTACGAAATTCTATTTGGACAAAGAACAGCTTAAAAAAGAAGAAAAAAAAAAGAGAAAAAAAGATCTTGCCCTGCAGCTTTTCCCATTTATAGCCATCCATAAGCTACTCCTTGTAATTCAGAAGAAAGGATACCTGTTTTATGCTTTCAGAAAGTAGCCCAGCATATGGTTTTTGGGAGAGATATTTCTGATATGCTTCCAGGACCATCAATGCAACTTCAGAATGGACATCCGGATCCAGGTGAAGAGTATTCTGCTAAAAACAGCAAGAGAACATGAAGCTTTGAGTCATTTAAAAGGTCTCTACAACCGTACATTCATCTGCACTACAGGGACAGAAATCCTAATCTCTTCCTGGCTCCTCAAATTAATTACTGCAATATCTAGGCAAAAATCTTGCTTCAAAAAAATACAGCTCAATGTTAAAGAGTACCAGGCTCACACTGGGCAATACAAAGCCCAACAACTAGATTATTTTTTAAAAAGGCATCATAATATTCACTTTCCATGTGCATTTTATGAACATACAATAATTAATACAAAAATCCATAGATGCCATTTTAAATTACATAATACAGACAGTTGAACTCTTGCCTTTAAAAACAAAACCAAATCACATCACCATCTTTTTTGTATGAAAGCACAGCAATTTCTCCATCAACTGCCACATTAAAGAGCCATTTTCCACCATATGAAAGGGTACAGACATGGCACTGCTATTCCACAGCAAAGAACTCTGTTAATTTTCTCTAATATTTGTTTTTCTATACATGTCCACAAGAAACAGGGAGAAAAAGTAAGTCAATATTCATGTACAAGCATCAGCGTGGCAAAGAGTTGAGTTCAGGATGACCAAATGCACAGAACGCAATGCTAAACTAAATCACTGAACACAGGCAATAGGATTTTTCCCCCAATTTTATTTCTGTTTTTCTCTGAAACACCATTCAACCTCAACTGAATCCTGAACTCATGGACGTCCTGGAGCAACCCAACATTATGGAATTATTTCCAATCATTTAAATTGTGCTCAGGGTTTTGAAATGTCTCATTTCAATCATTACTTTTCTTGCACTGTGAAAAACATACCTAGATACCAGCATGCAAACTAGAGTCACACCAGTCTCCTACACATTTTATGGAAGATTCCTCTGTTTCTGCAGCCAAAAGCATTTTATTCATGTGACTCATAAAAACTGTCCTGACAGCTGTTTCCTCTTGTCTAGAGAGAAAAAAATTCCTGCTTAAATATCTCTTTTAAACTCAGGTGCAGCACTACAAGAAAGCAGCACAAGCAAATCCTCAGTCAGAGCGCTGTAAAATTATTATGAAGTTCCCATTTGCCGCCATGAGGTATACAGCCGTAATATAAAATAATGAAATTAACTGTTTTCTAATTCTGCTCTATTCCCAGGTTGAGTTAAACTTTTGCTCTGAAAAACTGAGGAGGTTCAAGGCCCCTGTTTTCAATACATACATGCTCACCAAATCCCCAATTCAGTCCTTCCAAGATAATGCAGGCCAGCTTATTCTCCACTGTTGTCAGGCTGTAATTTAACAACCAGTCACGGATCAGGGCTATCTCGGATGAAGAAGGCTTCCACAGGTACAGGGGCAGTTCTTTAAACAGATATAAAGAAACCTTTGAGGAGAGAGAGAGCAAAAAGCGCAAATCAGCACTCAGCACACAAAAATAATCAGCACTGTGCCCTGCTATCTGAAAGGGTGGTATGACCAAAATACCCCACAGACACATCTTTTAACACATCCACTCATACCAAGCCATTTCTTATCACACAGCCTGGAACGGCCTCCAGGTTTAACTGGGTGTCTGATTTAAATGACAGACATCGGCACTTACCATCCCCACTTTCTCAATGGTCTCTCTAATCCGATCCAGCAGTATAGAAATAATCTGTGTGTGGATGCTGGCAATGGCTCCCAAGAGTTCTCGACCAACCTTGGAAAATGTCTCTCTTGTGGAAAGACTAACATAGGACACCTGAGAAGATGAGAAGACGAGCAGGGAGAAGTTAGTGCTTCCGGCTGACCTCCGCTGACACAGAAATAAAATGTCTTTTGGAAAACACAGGACTAAATTGCTCTTGGTCATCATCGTAGACAAAGTTGATAAATGCCCATATGAAAACTGAAACTGATTGCCCTAAAAGATCAGAATAGTTATATGTCACAGTGCCAGAAAAAATGTCCAAAACTAAACACAGGAACAATACCACCACAGGCACTAAAAAAAACCCCATCAAAAACAACAGAAAAAACACCACGTAAGGAATTTTATAGATACAAGTTAGGCCTGAATGAGAAAAATAAAAAAATATTTTTGTTTATTTGTTTCATTTTGGTTTTCCCTACAGAAAAGATATTCTTTTTCCCAGAAAAAACAAGTACTTCACGCGATTTTAATTCAGTACTTTTTTAAAGTAGCACTTTTTTAATTCCATGGTAGAACAAACTACAGAAAACATGAAAGTTTCACACCTTCCACTGTTACAAATAAAAAGAGAATTTTCATTCTTTTCCTGAATGGACCAGTAACATTACTCACCTCATATATCTCCAAAACAATGATTTTGATAAAATCCTCATCAACATCAGCCCGTTTGGTTTGTGCCATCTGAGCAAATGTGGTGAGCAGACAGATTTCTTCTGAGCAGTTCATTGATCGGAGATACTTTTCAAACTGTTCAAGGTGCTCTGGATCTAGAAAAAAAGTCAAGTGAAAGAAACATGATAAAAGTGCAGTAGGGCACACATCATCAGCATCTATATAGTTATTCACTCAAATCCCAGAGAAGTGATCTGTGGAGATCATTCCATGCCAACTACAAACAAAAATTCTGCAAGTATCTAGCCCCAGGTCTGGATTATGCCCAAGAGCTACAAGGAAAGACCAGTTTTAGTTTCCCAAATACAACACAAGAAAAAATACTGCACGCACTTGTTTGGAATCTATCTCTGAAAACAGAGAACTGAACCTGCACAAGGGGAAGGCTAAGAGATGCTTTCACTCAAATTCAAGGCAGGTTTCCTGTTTAAACCCAAAAGAGATATTGTCAAAAGCAAATAAATATTCCATTCCTCAGCATATGGGATAACAGGATGGTAAGGATACAAAGGAACCAGTAAAGGGCTTTAAAATGTTTTGGTTTTTTTTTTCATTTCTTCCAAATAAGTTTATACAGAGTCTTTGCAGTAAAACAAACACTGAAAGCAGGATTTGAGCTCTAAGTTTTCGAGCGTAATCTGCCTTCTCTGAACCACAGCATGCCAGAAAACACTGCTTACAGTGATTTTATCATGGCAGCTGAATACATAGAAAAAGCACCCATTGTGGCACTCAGCTACCTAACCTGAACAGGCGTGTGCTCAGCGTGCTTGTGATCAAACACTTGCACTTAGGTTACATTCTATTTTAAGGGCTTTCAAGAATTTTGCAACTGTACTCCAGCCTGAGAAGGTCAGGCTTGTCTAGGCAAAACAGCTCAGGGAACAGCACGCTAGAGGATTGTGCAATTTAAGAAAACAGTGTCTTCCAAACAGTAAGACAACCTACACTCCTGATAGACACCGCAGACAAACAGGGGGTGCCTCATCCATTCACCTCCCTTTCCTAACGCTATTTTTTATCCTTATGGCAGAAGTCACAGACAACTGTGTTTCCTCTTGTACTTCAGGGTTTTTTTAAGGTGATGTAGAACGTCATTACTGTATCTAATAGCATAGCAGAGGGACCCACAGTGAGGAGAAGGGGTCACCTGTGGGCTCCACACCGACCTCAGACCCACACCAAGCCATGGCCTGGGACTGAAGGATGGGGACCAGGAATAAGGGAAGCAGAGAGACTCCACCTAAATCCTGTCATCTCACAGTGAAGAAACAGCATCTTCACCATCCACTTTCTACTTGACCCTGTTCCATTCCTCTAATCACACCACGATTCAAGTTCAGGACACCCTAAAAATCAGTGACTTCTCAGATCTTGATACTGGCAGCAAGGAAACTGTGACCAGAAATAAGATCATAGGACCCTTGGATTAAAAAGTATCTTAAATATTATCTAGTTCTAAATCCCTGCCATGAGTAGGGATGCCACTCACTAGAACAGAACTATGCTCCCACCCCTATGGATTTGATGCCCAAAGCTTCCATCAATTACCGAGGCTTTATGCCACCTGAGGATTCAACACCCTTTTCTCAAGTTTAATTTGGGAAGGAAAATCACTAAAAAAAGTTCTCTCCCAAGAGAATGTTAATGTCATGGTCTTCCAGGGTATGAATTACAGCAAATTAAGCATTAATTTGTTAAGTGTCGGTTAAAAGAAGATGTTTCAGAAGATTAGATGGATTTCACTGAAAGAACTGTTGATACTCCCTGTCTAGACACTGGTGGAAAACAGTATTATGCTGACATAACCCACTGAGGAGAATGAAGAAGATAAAGAAATCCTGCATCAGCATACCAGGGACTTTGAAACATAAAAGTTAGCTAGAAGCAAAACAATGCCTCAGAAAAATAATTATACATAAAAAAAAAAAATCTATGTTTGTTACTGCAACACGTGATAGATGCAGTAAAAATTTTCTAGCAAAACCAAAAATAAAGACATTCTACTGAAACAGTGTAACAGTTACTGTTTTGGCTGGCAAGTGCTTATCAGATCAGCACTTCATCAAGTGCACACAATTACAATCTTGGTATCTCTCTCCCACTCTGTATAAATTGCCTTAAATATTACCTGAGCTTGCACAGAGTCAAGACATTCAGTAACCTCTCAGGATCACCATTTTCTCCTGCTTCTCCATCAAAAGACTTGGTAGATGGGGTAACAGCTACCTGGGATATCAGCCAGCTGAGAAGCCAAACTGACAAAAATGAGATTTGCTCTCCCAGAAGACAGCAAAGAAGCTATGAAGTAGGGAGTTACTGCTTGTTTACCTGTCCCCCTCTCAATCAAGTTCTGAAATACTATCCATGAATGCAGCAGCAAAGGGAAACTAGCATTCCAGCTGGCCTCTAAATAGCTCTGCTATAGCTGAAGACACCACAGTCACTGTGGAGATCAACACGGGACACAAGTCCAGAGGAAATAAAAGGTGCCACTTAGGACAAGAAATGTATCAAAAGAAGGCTTGAGATAAGGGAAACATCATTGTGGATGATAAGCAGGTCTCCCACAATGTGAGTTACTGAAACCAAAACCAGCAAGTTTAGTGGGGAAAAAACAGGACTCTAAAAATACGTTATTTATAGAACTATCAACAGTTCAACAGTCAAGCAGTCACCAAAAAAAAAAAAAAAACAACACAACAAACCCAACCAAAAAACTGCCACACCAACCCTAAGTGATACAAAACTCTGCACTTTAGGATTTAAACCTCACTCTCCAAATACCACTGAAGGTCAAGATGGGAAGTGATACGAGACTACACAAGAGGTACCTCCTACATGTCACTCTTGCAGCTCTGAGGCGGCCAGAGAGAAAACTAAGACGGTAAATCTACCAATTGCTGTTAAAAGTACAATTTGGGCGAACTGGTACTGGAAAACCATGAACTGCTCAAGACATTTCTAAGGCCATTGGCCCAGTCATGCTCTCAAGGGTGTATTTAACAACGCAACCTGCAAAGAGTTAAACCCATAGCTGATGAGGCAGCAGCTGAATGGATTAGAATTGGTTCTGTGCGTGAGAATTTTACCTTTGAGTCTTTGCTTGTAGTCAGCAGGCTGCAGGTTAGAGCAGAGCTGCTCCAAGTGCTCATTCTCGGCACAGTGCATGACAAAGAAGAGCCTCCAAAGCATGTTGCTGGACAAGGTTCCGTAAGGCATCTCGGACATGAACAGCCAGACTCCCAACCTGTTGGATTTGAAGAGGCAGTTAGGAACAGTTCCACCCCGATAAATCCCAGCATTTGAAAAGGAGACATCTCTGGCCCACACCTCTGCTATGCAACACAGTGTGAGGATGAGCATCAGCACCTCAGATTCTGAGCCAACCTCATTCTGAACTGACCAAGACCTCAGAGCTTCTGTCAGATGCTACAATTCATGGCATAATTCCTCCCCATCTTGATGCTACCAATGCACTGAAAAATCCTACTTATTTCAGTCTTGTTTAAACTTTTAAGTATTTAAATCTACTCCAAATCCAGTTTCAAGTATTCAACTCCTCCAAGATGAAGCCAGTAAAGGGACAACCCACCTTTTTGCCTTCAGAACATGTAGAACAGCTCTAAAAAACAGCTCATCAAACTCCAGTTGCAACTTTTCCACGGAGTAGGGGTGTTCTACTGATCCATATTGTTTATTTCCACTAACATACTGGGCCCAGTGATCACTCACATGACACAGAGTCATCCTACACAGCAGAACAAACAACCCAAAGAAGGATCATTAAGTACATCACCACTTCATCAAAACACAGACAAGGGCAACCAGATCGGAGTCTAGCCACAAGAGACATGCCCAACATTTTGCCCTCCGGGTTCCAGAGGTTTCTATATAAATTGCATCAGTCAGATTTCTGCATTCCCCTTCCTTGCAAGCAAACAAGGCTTAACATTCTGTTACAGCAAATTAGTTTGTGTGTGACCTTTGGAGCCTTGAGGTAACTGCACAGGACGAAATGGCAGTACGTGCAGAAAGCTCATACGGGAATAATTACACTGAGAAAGTTACTGAGAAAGTTACTGCCTACATAACACAAAGAAAAAGATGGATTTTGTTTATGATTTGACTGTATTCTCTCTTGAGAACACACTCATAGAAGCCATATAGAGTGAATGCTAGAGATTCAAAAATAAAGAGCAACTTCTAGGCTTCAATTATATTTACTTACTGCAAAAATAGGACAATTTGCAGGAAGCAAATTAAAAACCCCAAAACAATTCTGGGAAACAACGGAAATAAAGCAGTAACATCGGTTATAGACAGGGGAAATTCAAGGAATTTCTGTTTGTTGGGTTTCAGTGACTACCCGAGACAAACCTAATCACATCACTGATGGAAGTGAGACTGGTGTTCCACTGCTCACCTGGCTCTTTGTACCCGCAACACTTAGATTTTACAACTCCCCACTTCAGATTCCCAGACTGGCTAACCCTGAACTGACCAACTGTCAGAGCAAAACCCACTTGACAACTGTTTGTGGGGGGTTTGGGTTTTTTTTTGGTTGTTTGATGGTTGCTTCTGGGGTTTTTTTAGCAGCTCTGAATATCAAATATATGTACAAAAGAGATTAAATCACTTGAGAGAGAAAAAATTCTCTTACTTGATGAGCTGACCAATTCTCTTCACAAACTGTCGGTACCGTGCTCTGTTAAATGTTTCTAACCCCACAGACAGAAGTTCCACTAAGGAGTTCGCAAAGGCAAAAATCTTCATCATCTCCTGGGGAGATGTCTTCTCGGGAAAATAAGCACCTAAGATGGAGACACAAAAATAATAGTCAAAAAAAAAGTGTGCAATATGGATTTTTAAGTAATTTAGCAAGCATTCAAAGCAACAATTCACCATATAGTGAACTGAAATGTATGCTTTGTTTATGAAATGAACAATAAATACCTGCTAAGTATGCAAATACAAATAAACTATGCAGGTAGTAAGACCTCTGGCAAGTAATTATCTTCATGTACTCGCCCAGAGATTTTGAAAAAAAAAATCAGAGAAAAATCACAGTAACATTACAACTAGGAGGCAAGGGGAAAAAGTAGTTCTGAAAGCACTTTTGGGAATTAACTGACAACCAAATCCAAACTAAGGGAAAAGACTCTAATGCTTTGCATGCATATTGCTATAAGGTTTTTATTTTTCCCATACACATGGCATATACTTCCATCTCATCTCTTTACCCTGTGAGCTGTTGCACAGGTTCATTATTACTTCTCTCAGAGAGTTTCATAATGCAGCAGCACTCTTGGCAGTGGTAGTCATTAATATAATTAGCACAAGCAAAATGAAGAATAACTCTTTAGCAACCATTTTACCTCCAGACTTAAACCCAAGGAATTGCTGAAAGAGTTCATGAAATGGGAACTGTGACAACAGAGCAATCAAGTCATCTTCCAAGAGTAGAATCCAGCTTGTTTCAGGATCCTCATCCTGTAGACAAACACAGGTGCTGTCAGTAGCTGTACAACAAAACCAATAATAAAGGGCTTCACTATTGTACTAATTATGGTTTTGTAAGGAGTAACTGAAATACTTGAATTCTCTCTGCTAATACTCACTCACTGGAAGCTCCACTCTCTTATAGTTATACCACAGAGATAAAAGGAGAGTAAAATAGAAGTAAGTTTCAAATCATGCTTTTTAACTTAACAAGTCAGATTTTCTTCATTCATTTCACAAAGATCAATAAGCTTGAACAAAAGCATAAAGGACAAAAAAACAAAGAAACAAAAAAAGTAATCGCTGTACCTCTTCTCCTCCTTCATCTACCAGAGTCCAGTTCCCAGATTCCTTCCCAGACGAAGAGGAACTTTTCCTTTCACTTGGTTTCATATGGCACATGAAGTCCACACGATTTCTGGTTTACAGTGAAAGATCAAGCGTAAAAGTTTAGAAAATTAAGAATTCTGAATTAATTAATAGTTCAGTTAAGGGAAGATATTAAAAAACCCAAATGCAAGAGGAAGAAATTGGCAAGTATAGCAGAAAGCTGCCTGGCAGGAAAGGCCCTGGGGGTGCTGTGCCAGCGGCTGGACCTGAGCCCGGGGGGGCCCAGGTGGGCAAGAGGCCAGTGGCCCCTGGGCTGTCCCAGCCACGGGGTGACACAGCCCCAGGGCAGGGCCCGTCCCCTGTGCTGGCCCTGCTGGGGCACCTCCAGTGCTGGGGACAGCTCTGGGCCCTCAGGACAAGAGAGACATTGAGGGGCTGGAGCGTGTCCAGGGAAGGGAACGGAGCTGGGGAAGGGGCTGGAGCCCCAGGAGCGGCTGAGGGAGCTGGGAAAGGGGCTCAGGCTGGAGAAAAGGAGGCTCAGGGGGGACCCTGTGGCTCTGCACAACTCCCTGACAGGAGGGGACAACTGGGGCGATTGGGCTCTGCTCCCAAATTACAAGTGATAGGACTGAAAACAGCCTCAAGTTGTACTAGATGAGGTTTAGACTGGATATTAGCGAAAATTTTTTCCTGGAAACGTGGTCAGGCACTGCAACAGATCGTCCATGGCAATGGTGGAGTCAGCATCTCTGGACATGTTCAGAAGGCTCGTGGATGTGGCACCAGAGGACATGGTTCAGCAATGAACACAGCGGTTCTGGGTTAAGGGTGGACTCAATGATCTTAAAGATCTTTTCCAACCTAAACAATCCCATGATTTTAAATTACACTAGGATAACCTGGTTCCTGACATGCAGGACCTGTAACCGATAAGCCTCAGCTCTTTTAGCAGTAAGAGCAAACCCTGTGGAGGCTCTGAGTTCTGGTATCAACATTTAGAGCATCACCCCAGACACATCAGGTTAGCCCTTGTTCCACACACCAGTATCAAAAGGCACTGGCAACACACATTCCCTCAGGATACACTGGTTTCCCCAGGCAGTTCTAGAAAGGAAATGTGAAAATAAAACCCTTTAAAGTAACAGCTGTCAATAAACAAGACTCCTACGTAACTCAGAGCCAGACTATCAAGATCACAGTGACAGCCCTAAACACCAGCAGTTTGATTCTTTGACCTCAAAATTCGGGCAGGGGGAGAGGCAAGTTATGTATTTTATCTGGAGAACATAATAGTTTTCACTAATGACTAATTTCATTAACTAACTTCTCCAAGCACCACATTCCTTCTAGATTTTAAAAATTTAAAAAAAAAAAAAAAAGGATGGGAAATAGATCAAGAAGTCCAACCACTGTGTACACCAGCTTAACACCTTTACTCGGGCGATTCTATTGCAGAGACAATATAAAAAACAGGCCACGGTGCAAAGCAAGAGGTACTGCAGAACCCACAGTAACAAAACCTGTGGGTCTGTCAGTCTTCACAAGCTATTTCACAGCTAAAAGAAAGCTGCATCATACTGTGTTCAGCACAAGGAGCTACTGCCAAGGCTGAATTTTAAGATGAATGAGTAAAACGAGTTTGAATTAAACTGTGACTCTATTTGTGCCTGCTTTTATGACTTGGCCTGCAATGAACTTTCAGAGTTTTACAAGTAGATTGCGTGTTGTGTTTTCTACTCCTAAATAACCAGAACATATTTATAAAACAATGTTCATACTTACTTGACAGGAGACATAAGCAAGGCAAGAGATTGCATGAAATGAAAGACACCTGATGGGTTATCCAAGACTTTGATCTGAAATTAAATGCAAAAATCTAAGTAAATCTAAATAAGCAAAGGGCAAATAAATCTCAGCAGAGAAATTCACATTTCTCACTAGCTTTTTGTTAAGAATCCATAAAAGACAGCACCCACACCCTGGAGAAAGTACTGCCATGGCAAAATACTGTGACTTGTCCAAAAGAATTACTTATAAGAATTAAAGGAGGGGGGAAAAAAAAAAAACACATCAAAAGCTCCACAAAAAAAGACAACTTCTCTCTTTGTTCCCAGACATGCAGGTCTGGGCACCAGGGCTAATTCAGACACTGAGCAAAGGAAAGTTGAAATCCTACCATGTTAGGTTGACTGGACTCAGTGATACTAAGGGTCTTTCCCAACCTAAATTATTCTTTTCTATACTTCTATTGCATTGTTTGCCTTTCCTGGTAGTGTAATTGAAGCCCTTTTCCTCCAGCTGTATTTCCAACATTTTCTCCTCTTAGAGGAGCAAGTAAGTTCTTTGAAAGAACATCCTGGTGCCTTTGGATATCTGCACTCCCTCTGACCTAGATGAAGTGAACTTTTTCCTTTGCCCCTGAACTTCCCAGGGAAACCAGTCCCATTTCAATGTAAGGGGTATAAAAAAATCTGTTCCTCCTGATCCCTCACACATCACAGAGCTGACTAACAGCTGCTGCTTCAAGTCTAAATACACTTTCCACTTCTTGGAAAACACTCCCAAAACCAGGTGCACGAGGTCAAGACTCCCTTTCATGGAATCTCTCCATTAAGAGTGAGTGCGTTCCCCTGTTAACCTGCTCATGGTTGCCCTATCATGGATAAAAGCATTCCCTGACAAACCCTTCACTGCCACCATGATTCCACACACCTGGAAAGGCAGTGTGGGTCACGAGGGATTAAGCAGGCACAAGACACTCTCCTGTCCTACCCACACCACTCCCGCTCCAACCTGCTCATGATAAAGAATTAAACATTCACACCTGAATGAATGGACAAGCCCAGTCGCTGATGCCAGCTGGACACCGAAGGATGTGGTTGAAGAGGAAGAGATGGTCACCTGGACAGCCAATTCTCTGCAGCACAGACACCTAAAAAGGGATGTATATTGAAATCAAGTAAATAATTTCAAAGTTCATTTTCTCACAGTCTTGCTAACTAGAGTAATACTGTTCCTTTCTTTTCTCACACCTTCTAACAAACCTCAGTTTTCAGAGTATGTTACAGGAGAACAATATTTAAAATCTGCTTGCTTGCTTCATGGGCCACACGCCGTTTTCTTCGGTGTAATTATTTTTTCTACACTTGCATTAAAATCTGATTTATTTAGAAATTGGCAAGAACAAAAGTTTCTCAAACATGACAAGTCTGAACAATTCTACTTTCAAAATAAGTGAAAGCATAATGAGTATTATTAAGCTCACTTTGAGCAGTGTTGGCTGCTCAGGTGCCGGTCATTGCTAATGCTGCTTGACTTCACCAGACACAGGAATCAATTCTAAAGGTCTGCTAAAAGATCCTGTTCCTCAAGTAGAACAAACCCCACCAAAAAAATCATTGCCCATGGGACAGTGAGAGAAAGAGTAACACTTTGAGAAATTATTCCCCAATTCACCCCGTGTGTTGGATCAGACATATCCATGTCTACTCCCTCACCAGTCTCTGCAGCCACATGAGAAGGTCACTGTGAAACTGAGGATCTTCAATAACCCTGCGAGTGAAGCTGAAAAGGACACTGATACATTCCTTCAAGTGGCTCAAGTCTGAAGAGAGATTTTCTGACTGCTTCGAAACTGTAAATTAAAAATAGAATTAAGGAAGCTTTGACAAGAAGTAGCAACATGAACAATGGGTTTGAGGCTGCATAAAAAACTGCTCTCTGTATCTGCAGACACCAAGATGTTTCAACACTGCTGTTTGCTAAATCTGTCAGAGAAGAATACTTAGAGTACTTTATTTAATCTTCTAATTAAGCTCTGGACACTAATTATAAGAAGAATATACTATGGTTACTCTCACAAGAGGCCTTCCCTCATCTCAATATCAGCTTTGTAAAGAACCACCATTTACTATGCATATATACTATCTGAGAGGTGGAGTGCAAAGAGAGGAGCACTAGGAAAGAAAAATATCTGGGGCAGGAGGAAGAGGAGAAATACTTTAGCTAAAATATTGCATTGGCACGAACTCAAACCAAACACTTAGGATGAAAATCAAAAAGATAATTCTAAGCATTAAGAGCTTAAGATTTCAAATGACCTTTCAAGAGGAAGTAAAGCAGGAAAAATATCCAGCTCATTTTAGAATTGGGAAAAAGAACTGTATTAGATATTGCCTTGGACAACAGAAGATTGGGAGTTCGGGTGTTCCACCCACACAGTGTTTCTGTAACGTAATCAGTGCCAGTCTACAGCTCAGACAGCAGAAGTCACTCCTGCATTCAGCTTTTACTGCCCAAGTGATAAAGTCAAGGGAATTTTAGATTTTCCTGTCAGAAAATTGTTTCACTGATCCCTACATAAGATCAACAGTTTTTTGTATCAGAGGAGAAACACTCCAGTACACAAATTCCACCACAAGACTCCGAAACTGCAACTGCACAAGGTGCTGGGCACCCTGACCGGGACTGGGAGCAGTCCAGACCAGCAAACACACCTTGTTCCTGCTGCTGCAGGGCCACAGATCTCAGCAGGGACGAGCTGCTGAGCAACCTGTAAACATAGGACTCCACTTGCAAGCGGGACAGCACCGAAGTGTAGGAGTGCAGTGCCAGGGTCTGGTGCACGTGCTCTGCTTTGGCCTCAAACAGCTTCTTCAGCTCCCCCAGCACGCTGTCGTTCAGCTCCACTGTCTGGTAGCGGTGGTGACCCGTCACTTTGCACTGATCTGCACACATGCCCTGAAAAGAGAGCAAATATTTTATGTCAGCAGTTCTGACATTTTGCTGGGTCACCCTAACAGAAATCAATCATGATATAACCCTCTCCTAAACGGATTTCAAAGCCTTCATAAAACGGGACATTTCATAAATGGAAAAGACAAACATTTGGCAATATCCTATGTGCTTTTTAGAGCTACTGATTACTGAAGATTCATATCCTCAACTTCTGAAGAAAATATATTTTATAAACCCTCAGTAATTCATGTTTAGAAACAGCCAGAAGTTACATGCCTGCAGCACTGAGAGATGTGAACAAAACCAGGTGTCTCACTCCCAGTGAGTGCACCTGCTTCTTAGTTTAGAGATTTTCATAAATATTTGGATCTGCTATTTTAAAGCTAAAACATGTACTGGCACAAGATAAATATTTTCCTAACTCCCAGGACTGATAATTTGCAGCAATTCCCCACTGCATGTTTAAAATGTTCAGAAATTACCTACACTCTAACCTTTTCCCAAACTGAAATTAAAAGCTGAAGCCAGTTTTCCTCTGCCCTGTCTCTAATTCTTCAGCACAAGAAAACTACAATAAATAATATTCTTGTTATTCTTTTCATAAATAACATTCCTGTTAATCTTTTATGCAACCAAGAAACACTCTTCAGAACCAGTACTTTGAAAGCTTAGCTTGAAAGCATCCCTGTGTTTCCTAAATTAGTAGAATAAGAATTTTAAATTGGTATAAAGACAACAATTATTCCAGACATAAAAAAATATATACTGAACTAGGACAAAATTAAGCAAGTAGCAATCTTAGACAACTCTATGACGACCTTAGAGGATGCAAGAGTGAAGCCAAAATTGCTTTCAATACAGAAAACGATCACTGCAAACCTGAGAATCCAGTGAGGCTCGGTGTTATTCCCAAAGAAAAAGGGAAGAACTGAGATCTGTTCAGTTCCTCAACTCTGATGAACTGCACTCACAGAAACAGTAAAATCTACCCTACGCATAGGTGTTCAGCATCTTCGGACAATTTTGATGATGTGTGGGCTATAAACAGCATCACAACAATTTCATTCACTCCCACTGTAATGCTGAGCTCCGAAGGCAAGTGTCACAGAAGGAGTCTGGGAGGAAACTTTTCTTATGTGTGCCCCAAAGGGCTCCATAAACCCCTCTGTTTTGCAGACAAAAATGTTACAGAGTACCATGACCGCTGTGGAAGTACAGCTACACTTACGGAACATGTTGCTACAGGTGGATGGGCCTAACATTCCCTCTGAGCTATGGGGTTGCTCCTGAGCACGACTCGAGCTCCCCTGCAGCTGCCGCTCTGACAGCGGGAATGACAACCATGGAAACTGTCCCTACAGTCGGCAGCAGGCCACGGGACATCGCTGGTCCAGTCACTCCACCACGTGTCCCCCACGTCTGCTTGCAGTGCTGGGGTACAAACTTCAGCTGACACCACGGGCAGAACTGGGTGTACACAGCTCATCCTTTCTGACCCCAAAAGAGATCACCAACACATATCCCACTGCCCTGTACACGTTAGAGGTTAAAAACCAAAACAACAAACTTAAAGTCTCAAGAGGATGATATTCTGAAGTACTGGGGGTTCGTGGAGAGACAGAAAGCAAAGGCAACAATCTCTGGACACGGAACTGTTAGAGCAAGTCCAGAGGAGGCAAAGAAGTTGGTAAGAGGACTGGAGCACCTTTCCTATGAAGACAGGTTGAGAAAGTTGGGACTGTTCAGCCTGAAGAAGAGAAGGAGCATGGAGACCTCAGCACTTCCAGTATCTGGAGGGGCCTACAGGGAAGCTGGACAGGGATTTTTCATCAGGAACTGTAGTAACAGGACAAGGACTAAAGAGATTAAACTGAAAGAAGGGGAAATTTAGGTTAGATACTAGGAAAAAAAAAAAATCTTTACTGTGAGTGTGATGAGACACTGGCACAGGTTGCCCAGGAAGGTTGCCCCAATCCTGGCAGTGCTCAAACCCAGGTTGGATAAGGCCTTGGATAACAACCTGGTCTAGTGGGAGGTGTCCCTGTCCATGGCAGGCAGGTGTGAGATTGGATGATTTTTAAAGTCCCCTCCAACCCTCAACATCCCGTGATTCTTTTACAACAAAACAGCCTAAGTACAATAAACCTGGCAGCAAGTAAAGTTAATTTCCCAACAGTTTGGGTTCAAAGGCAGCTTCAGCAACAGCACCTGCACAGTTTTCTGTTGTTCCTTGAAAGTCCATAATCTCCCCTTCACATTTTGGCAGTCTGTTGTCATGGCCTGCAGCTCTGCCTCAGCCAGCAGCAGCTGCTTCCTGCAGCGCATGTAGTTCAGGAGCAGCTCGTAGAACTCGTGCCTGTCCTGGTGAGCCACACTCTCGAATTCCTCGGTGTAAGAGTCAACGTTCTCCAGCCACGAACAGGGCTCGAAGATTTTCAGCTGCTCCCTGGTGAATGGCACCAGCTCTGGCTCGGAGGGGAGCTCTGGGTACAGCCTCTCGTGGTGCAGCAGGGGTTTTACTGCCATGATGGTGGGTCTCTCGTAGGACAGCTCCGAGGACAGGTCTGGATAAACCGACCTGAATCCCGGCCGCGGAACACGCGACTTGGATTTCTCAGAGCGCTGCGAGGTGCTGAGAGGAAGCTTCTCTGAAGAGCAGGCGAGAGGATTTCTAACATCTTGTAGGTTTTCAGCTGCTCTGTCCCGCACAAAGCCCAGCACTGTCTGAGGGCCAGCAGCACTGGACTGAAAGGTGCTACTCAATAAATCAGAATTTCCTGATCCACTAGCAACTGCCTCCCCAGGGCTCTGAGGTTTGTCCAACTTGTTCTTCTCACTCTTCTCAACATCGCCCACACATTCCTCCTGGGAAGGACCAGCTTTGACCTCTTCTGCATCTCTGGGAGGCTCCAGAGTCACTGCCAGAGCCCCTTCATTTGCTGAAGATAAATGACTTTGGGGGGTGTCAGACACATCATTTATTGTTTTCCTATTGTCTACTTCATCTCTGAGTTGAATTTCTGTAAATTCTCCGGGATGTTCCAATTGCACTCTCCTGGCTTGAGAAGACCCTTCTGCCACAGGAGGCAGGAAGACATCATCAGGCTCTTGTATCTGGGGCTCCTCACTACTTTTTTTCTTTTTTTCCTAAAAAACCAAAAAACAAACAGTGTCACTGCCAAGAGAATCTCTCCATCTTGCATGCCAAATCCCACCAACACGAAAAGTAGCACCGGTCAGCATTATGACTCCAAAAGCCCTTTTTAATATACTAATTTTTGTAATATTAAAGATAAAAACAAATATACCAAACAAATCTTTGTTCTTTAGCTGCCCTCTGAAGACTGTCTACCAGTGTGTATTTTCTCGGTCAGCTCTTGCACAAGGCTCCAACATTTCTAAGTAAAAATCTATAAATATCACAGGACAGACTGTTTCATTAACACAGAAAATAATCAACATAATAGGACCCTGACACCTAAGAAGAGTCACTTAATTTCACCGTATTGCCAAAAAAGAAAAAAGCTACTCTGTCATCCAGATCCATCTTAAGTTTCACAGAAAATTTTAGTGGCTGAAAAAATATTTTCAAAAAAGTAATTTCAGAACAAAGCAATTCTGGAATGTAACCCCTAGCTACATTCTAAAACCATCATGACATTTGAATAATTACTGAAATATCTATTTTCAACAGGCAATACACATTAGAGGCGTAGAAAAACTTAACAGTGCCATTAAAATTGTTAATCAATTGAAAATTAAAATTAGTTTGAAGGTCAATAATTCCCATAAACCTAATCTGAGGTGTAGATTAGCCTCCTTCCCAAAAGCACAGCATAGGAAATGAACAAAGATTTTAATAATCTGTAAATCATTTGCCAACTTGTAAAACAAAAACTTGGCAAAGTGATTAGCCAATCTGTAAATCGTGTAGAACTAGCAGTTTATTAGGAGCAAAACTGAGGAGTTAGGTCACAGTGCTCCAGTTTTGGACGACCCAGATAATGTAACAATGAACACAGGTGAAATGAGTACAAGCTTTTAATATGCAGAAATAGGGAAAAGACGATAGTTTTGGAAACTTGCTCACAGTATCACATATATTTTTACTAAACATCTGAATATCTTTGCCTAAGAGAAAGCATAAATGAAAACAGCTCAAATCAAGGCACTCACTCACCTTGACCTCAAGACTAATTTTACTCCAAACATATGGTCACAGAGCCTTTAGAAAAAAAACTTATTATTCTGGCTTTGCTTTCATACTGTTTTTGGTGTATTAAAACCTGTAAACACTTCTGATCACAAAACAGCTCTGACTCACTAGCTAAAGCTGCAGGTGAGAGGTTAAAAATACATGAGTGCAATTCTTTAAGCTGGGACTTGCCATAATAAGCATCTCCTGACAATTACCTCAAAGTCAATAATTTCCACAGGATACTGTATCACTAAATCATATTTATACAGTGTATTGATCCACACATTTTACAAACACATGCGGGTCCTCTTCCCTCTACAATCTCAACATTTCCTCTTGCAGTCCTCGTACAGAATAAACTCCCTTTATCTCCAGTATCAGCCTGCATCCCTCCCAGACACAGCTGTTTTTAAAATCTATGAAGTGCCTTTCAGTTCTCACTCTCCTAGGCAAAAAAATGGCATAATCATTAAAAGGGATTTCATCTGAGAAAGAATGAGAGAAATCAGGTTCTGAACCAACACAGAAGCAAAATCTGATTAACCCACATTTCAAAGAATCCCAGAATGGTTTGGGTTGGAAGGGACCTTAAAGACCATCTCATTCCAACTCTTTCCACAGGCAGGGACACCTTCTGCCGGATCAGGTTGCTCCAAGCCCCATCCAACCTGCCCTGAAGCACTCCCAGGGATGGGAAGACAACACCTGCTCGTTAGCCCTGCCCCATGCCTGACCACCCTCCTCTCCTTGCACATCATCAGTGACCCTCAAATTCTTAGGACACTTATTGCTTTTCAGGAAATATCTCTGGAGTAACCTGAGTGCCACCCACAGAAACAAAGAGACACAGGGCCTCCTCTTCACCATTTCCAGGTGCACTGGCTTTGCCACCTCACTGTTTGAGTCAGTCTGGTGCTGCCGGTGCTGCAAAAGTTTAACTTTGGGGCCACTATTGTCAGAAAGCCCTGGGCTCCATTCCACCACTTGGCAGCTCCGCAGCTGAGCCAGCCTTTCTCTCAGATCACAAAAATTCCAGCTTTTCAAAGGATTACAGCTTTTTCTACGGCATGGGAATGGAAAAGTCCTTAATGTGACTGACCCGCAAACTGCATCCTCAGGCACGCCCGGGTATTAACAGAGGTGAGCACAGTAATAGCAACAGAAATACCAAAAACGGGTCATGTGTAGCACCGGAGAATTCAGGGTTCTCACATGTGACACCTCCAGTGAATTGTTTCACAGTGAATTTCACCTGGCAGGGATGGCTAAACACTGGAGTCACCACACACATGTTCTTAATGAAACACCAATGTCATCTATGACTCACCACCTTCCTGCAGGGAACCAATTCTCTTAGGCAGCAGTTTGAAGGTTTGACTGCCTTGCACACGCCAGGAGGCTGAATCAAAACCAAAACAATGACACAGTAACTCTTCTGGGATTGCTTTTCACTGCAATCTTTACTTGCCTTCCATTCAGGAAGAACACCCACACCTGACACTTAGATTTAACCCTTATTTTACAGAACACTGGTCAATTAATTCAGTGTTTTCAAAGAGCTTTGACAGTCATGACTTCAATGCCCTTGCTCCCTATGGTTGTCCATAGGGACAACAAGAAAGAGGGAAACATTTCCACTTTGTGAGGTAGTTCAGATCATTCCCACAAACACTGTGTGTAAAGAAAATAAAGCCTTCAGAAAGCTGTCAGTACTAACATCATGAGCAAGGAACCCAATCAAAACAGGATAAAAACCTAGGAAGAGTGACACTTAAAAACTGCAGCACCAACTTATGAAGAAGCAGCACTGCCATGAGTTACACATGGCTTCATGTTCTCAGCACTTCGAAGCCAGACCCAGACGAGATGTAGTCTCACAGAAGCACTGAATGATTTGGGTCAGAATGAAACTTAAAGACCACCTAATTCCAGCCCCCTGCCATGGGCAGGGACACCTTCCCCTACCCCACGCTGCTCCAAGCCCTGTCCAACCTGGCCTGGGACACTCCCAGGGATCCAGGGGCAGCCACAGCTGCTCTGGGCACCCTGTGCCAGGGCCTCCCCACCCTCACAGCCAGGAATTCCTGCCCAATATCCCATCCAGCCCTGCCCTCTGGCACTGGGAAGCCATTCCCTGTGTCCTGTCCCTCCAGGCCTTGTCCCAAGTCCCTCTGCAGCTCTCCTGGAGCCCCTTTAGGCCCTGCCAGGGGCTCTGAGCTCTCCCTGGAGCCTCCTCCGCTCCAGGCAAACACCCCCAACTCTGTTAGTAGGACTGTCACCCCACAGTACACTAAAACACTGTAAATGCAGGTAAGTTCCGCTGCTGCACATTCCCCCAGCTCTCCCACAGGACACGGGACCCCTGAGGAGGCCGCAGGACAACATAACAAAAACCTTGTTTACATCCTGCTACAGCACAAGGCCTATCACACCCGTCACCCGCCTGGCAAACACGACAAATCCATGGATACGGAACGCAGAACAGCAGGAAGCAGCAGGAGTCTTTTCACGAAACAAAAAAAACCACAACAACATCACCCACACACGCTCCCCCGCTCTCCCACTCTCCACCCTCCACCATTAGAGGCCGCGCAAACACGGATGTAAACACGGCCTGGCGCGGCCACCTCCACACGCGGGACCTTCCCTCGCCCCCCTCCCCGCCCCTGCGGGACNGGGACGGGCGGCGGGACACGCCCCCCGCGGCACCGGCCAATCGCAGAGAGCGACGGGCGGTGGGACACGCCCTTCGATGCACCAGCCAATCACAGGGCGCGGCTGGGGGAGGGGCGGGGGC
>VZTD01003867.1:104003-119863 GCA_013397725.1 Rhagologus leucostigma
GGGGCGGGGCCGCGGCCGTGAGGGCGGAGCGCGGGGAGCGGCTGAGGGAGCGGCGCTGGGCGGGTGAGAGGGAGACACGGAGCGTCTGTGAGGGACACGGGGATCGTCCTTAGGGACCCACAGAGCAGCCGTGGGGACTGACAGACCGTCCATGGGGTCACACAGGCCATCCATGGGGACTGACAGACCGTCCATGGGGTCACACAGGCTGTGCATGTTTGGCCAAAATCTAGTAATATAGCCCCTGAGAGAAAACCAGGTTACAACCACCCTTCCCCCCCACAGGGTTCGGGAAAAAAGGAAATTTTTCCTCGAAGGAAAGTGAAAGAGATAAAAACTATTTATTTTAACAAACACACAGGAAAAGGATAATGATGCTAAATAATGAATTAAAACCCCCGCTATAGAGAGAAACCTGGGAAGATTTCAGAGTCCTTCTGTAGGTGTGGTCTTCCTCCTCGGAGCTGGTCGGTGAGGGCGTGGGCCCACCCCCGGGCCTCGGGGAGAAAATTCTCCTGATGTGTTCTGATGTTGTTGAAACAGTTCAGAAGAGAAGAAGGGAAAAAAAAAACCAAAGTCCCAGGAAACAAAATTCAGCACTCCGTCTCACGCCAAGAGGGAAAAAAACCAGCTGGCTGAAGAAAAAGCAAGCAGGGGGCTCCCTTCGTGCCTTTCCGCAGTCAGACAAAAAACTGAGGAGTATATCTCTGTGTCCTTGAGAAGCTGCTTTGGAAAGTTTGTCTGGTTTTTTTTCAAGCTCAGTTTAAAGGCACAGAAAAGGCACAATATTACTTTTTGGGCATAGAGCATGATAGGGGATACACATGATAGTCATCCCAAGACACAGGCCATCCGTGGGGACTGACAGAGCATCCATGGGATCACACAGGCCATCCATGGGATCACACCGGCCATCTGTGGGGACTGATAGACCGTCCATGGGGACACACAGAGCATCCATGGGCACACAGACCGTCCGTGGGAACCCCACAGACCAACCATAGGTGAGGGGGATCTGCTGTAGGGACCCAGAAACCATCCATAGGGATCCACAGACTGTCCCTAGGGACGCGCAGATTGTCCATAGGGACTGACAGGCACTCCATGGATGAGCAGAGTCCACTACAGGGACCCAGAGATCATCCACAGGGACACACAGACCATCCAAAGGGACTGATATATCGTCCATAGGGACAAACAGACCCTCCACACGGACACACAGACTGCTATGGCGACCCACAGACTGTCCACAGGGACCCAGAAACAGTCTATAGTGAACCAGAGACTGCTGTAAGGACTCAAAAGACCATCCGTAGGGTCAGCCCAAGCTTCTGCCAGAGGGAATGTGGGATGAGAAGCCAAGCCTCCACTAGCGAGGATGGGGAGTGTGAGGTTGCTTCTGTCTGCCCCAGGGCCTGAGACACCTTCAGCACAGTAGGAATGCTGGCTCAGCCCCGGGCCAGGGACTGCTGTCCCTCTGAGCCCTGTCCTGGCACCCAGCCGTCCCCAGGGAGCCACAGCTGGAGCAGAGCCTGAGCCTCACTGGGACAGGAGTGTCTTCTCCCAGTTCTCAGGAGGATGAGTGCACCCAAAACTCAGTGGCACCTTGCAGAACACATCAAAGTCCAGTTAAAGGCCATGAACAGGCACTGTTCTCTCCGTGGGACCTTGTACTTAGTGCTTGAGAAGTCCTCATGTTATTAGTGTAACCTGGAATTTGTAGTGTCTATGGGAAAGGTAAACTGTGTGTGGGTCTAGAGGGAAACCTTCCCCAGAACCCCTATTTTGGGATTACTTCTGTGCTTTTAGTAAATGTGCAAGCCAAGTTTCAGCCTCACTGGGGACCTCTACATCCAGAAAAGCCAAACGGCAACTAATGTGCTCAGTCAGTGGAAAAATCCCAGAAAAGAAACCATGCAACTTATTGCAGAGCAGACACTCTTCCAGGGCAAACAGCCCTGCGTGGCGTGCAGCTCATGGCTAATCATAAGCACTTCCCATGCCATTCTCTTTTGGGGTGTTTTCTCACACTACTGTGTTGGTATTGAGCAAGGTATTGAAATAAAGGTTCCGCAAGGATGTGATCTTGTAGGTTTCCTTCCAGGAGAGACTAGGATGCTTTGAATAGGTCCCAAACCCACCCCCGACAGAAAGCGAACGTGACAACTTTTAAAAAGAATGCATATCCACAACATGAGACTCAAAACTTATTTTTTTAAATATATATTTATAGAACTAAGACTACAGCAGGCTCCTTCAGAAGAGTATTTGTATCCTTGGTCTTTCAGAAATGAAACAGGATAGCCGACTGCTTGGCATGTGCACTTTGCACGGCTCGCTGTGAGGCAGCAGGGCAGATGTTAGAGCTCACTGTTATCTTCCCCACACAAATAAATCCAGTAAAAGCCCCAAGGACTGATGGGCTAAGGCACATACTGAAGCCATCCAGATTCAACTTGAAAAACAACATAAAAACAGCAAATCCTGTTGCTCCAGGCCAGTGACCTGGCACCAGGTTTAGACAGGTAAATTGTGTTTATCCCCATGTCCTGTGTCCCTGTATCCAGTGCCATAAGGCAGTGAGGAGCAATGCAGCACTGCACACAGGGACAGCAGAGAGACCAGCAGCCCTGAAGCACGTAAGCTTCTGAATCAAAGCCATAATCATATCTATATATATGGTAACAACAAGGGCAGGAACTTTCAGGAGATCCGGTCAGAAAACAAGTTTCATGGCTCCAGCAGAAGGTAAGTTTGTTTCCAGTGGTGCACAGTCAGAACAAGTCCAAAGTTAGAGAATCACAGAAGTTAATTAAACCATAGAATCAGAGAATCCCAGGATGGTTTGGGTTGGGAGGGACCTTAAAGACCACCTGGATCCAACTCCCTGCTATGGGCAGGGACACCTTCCACTAGACCACGTTGCTCCAAGCCCTGTCCAGCCTGGTCTCCAAAGCTTACCAGGGACAACCCGATGAACCTAAAAGCTCACAAGACCTTCATTGGACAGGTGGTTGGAAGAAGTTGAACAAATTCCTTCACATCCTTCCTGGGACCTCTCAGCAGGTTGGATGTGGCACAGCCCCTCCCTGGGTAGATGCAAATCTGCCTCCAGTGTCAGCGCTTAAGCCTGGAGCACACCTACAGCTAAGCCAGACATGTGGTGCAACTGCTGGTGCCCTTCTAAGTCAGATTTCTGAGAGATATGAGTAAAATTTGACCTAAATGACAAGTTTAATCCCCACTAATGAAAGACTTTAGGAACAGGCAAAAGACTTTAGGAACAGGCAAAACCTGAGATCTGAGAGGGATGTACATACCCTGAACACAAGCCAGTGTGCCTAAAGCATCGTGCAGTGCTCCTCTTGGCACATAAAACCTCTTAGTTATCTACAGAGTGGGAGGCTCCAGCCTTTCTAGATGGCTGCACTTCAGAAGAACTTCAAATGAAAAACCTTCCGACACAGATCACCCCTGCGTCTGGTCCTTTTCTTCCTCTGAGTCTGAAGATCCAGCCAAGGAGTTTGCTGATCAAAGGCACAGATTTTTAGTAAGCGCTTTCTGATTGTACAAATAATTACCAGAGTCCTCAAACATTCCCTTGAAAAGCAGAAGCACTTCAGCTCTGTGTGTCTGGGAGTAACTGAAAACACCACCTCTGCCACGCTGGTCAGATCAACAGTGTCTTCTGCCTTCTGGAAAACCTAGAGAACAGGATCAACAGTGTCTAAACCACAGCTCCAGCTCAGAGAAGCAATGGTATGGCTGACAGGAGCATCATTTCCAATCTGTCACCTCAAAATGTCATCCCTTAACCAATGGCCTTCCTTTCTCCACTGTCCCTCCTCTGTGTAGTTTCATCTCATATTAAATCCTTTCTTACAGAATCCCAGAATGGCTGGGGTCACAATGGACCTTCAGGACCATCTAATTCCACCCCCCCTGCCATGGACACGGACACCTTCCACTATCCCAGGTTGCTCCAAGCCCCATCCAACCTGGCGTGGAACACTTCCAGGGATGGGGCAGTTGCAGCTTGCCTGGGCAGCCTGTGCCAGGGTCTCACCACCCTCACAGGGAAGAATGTCTCCCTTCTAGCTAATCTAAATCTACCCTCTTTTAGTATAAAACCATTCCCCCTTGTCATTTTGCTATCTGCCCAGGTAAAAAATTCCTCTCCCTCCTTCTTCTATGCCCTGTTTCTTCATCAAAAGTGGGTACTTACTGTGACTGTTAGTAATGTACCAAGCTGTAGCCATCAACTGTGGCGTAATCAGGCTCCCCTGAAACACACAGCACAAAAAAACCTCTCAGGTTTCCCATGAGAAGTGCTCATTATGTGACTTTAAATGGAACAGAAGCACCACACACTGGCCATCCACGTTAAAGGGATGGGATGCAAGAGTGAATGAGGCTCAAGTCAGGCTGAGAGAGCTGGGGGTGTTCACTCGGAGAAGAGAAAGCTCCAAGGAGACCTTAGAGCTCCTTCCAGTGCCTAAAGGGGTTCCAAGAGAGCTGGAAAGGGACTTTGGGCAAGGGCTGAAGAGAAAGTTCTTCTGTGGGGCCAGAAAGCCCATAAAGCAGTAACTCACCTGGTGCGCTGGTCGGGGTGGGCAGGGGTCCCCTCCTGCACAGAAGGAAACACAGAGCTGAGGATCTGCGTGGCTAAGGGACTCCCTCTGCCCTGGTTCTGCACCCCCAGCTGGCCCCCCAGGGCTGGGGGGAGGGCAAGAGGTTTGGCCAGCCTGGGCTTTATGGAGACCTGACAAGGCAAGCCATGGTGGGCTCACCACCCACAGCCCGCTTGGCAAACACGGGAACTGAACCTGGTACAGTGGGGGAGAGGGAAAAATAACCTGAAAGCCCTAACTCAGGGAAAAATTCACAAGTGAGCCTCAGGGCATGTCTTTGTACATGCCTTTGCCCAGAGTGAGACATCAGGAAGCTGTAATTGGACATGACTCCTCTCCCAGTGTGGCAGCCAAAGTGGAAACTCATCCTTAGCACGAGCCTTGGCCCCTGTCATCATCTTGCCCCGGGCAGAAGAACCCTTCACCCTTCACCGTGTCCTCCCTGCCCAGCTTCTGTCTCACGAGACTGAATCCAGCTCTGCAGTTCCTCCCTCCACCCACAAATGCTTTTAACTCTCCTCAGACAGACAGATCACACCAAGAGCCATGCAAGCAAATATTTTCCTCTAATACCCTCAAGGCGAGCTTCCAACAGACTGAAAGGAACAAAATATGCCTGTTTTGGGGGGCCGAGCATCATTTGCAATAACAATTGCAGTTGTACATGTTACACCTCTTACCTTGATATAGGTACAGGAGCTGGACTTCTCGCAGGAGTCACATTTCTCTGGGCATTATAATAGTTCTCATAAGCAACAGGAGCTAGGAAAAGTTGACAGTAGTAAAGTACAGGCCTCTTATAGACATAAAATACTTGCTATACCAATATTCAGCTGTTAAGTCTTTCCCCTCTCTGAGAAAATGTCTGATCAGGAAACTAAAAAATGGGGCTATTCTCTCCAGGGGCTGTCGAAAGTGACAGAGACTAGTGCTGCATGGCAATGAATGAAATGCAAAATGAGTGTTTTCTGCACACAGAATGATGCTGACCAGAGCAGCCAGCTCCATGAGGAGTATAGAGGAGTAGCACTACTTTGTGAGATTCTACTAAGCTCTTACCTGGAGCCAAACTTCCAGTTTTGCGTAAATTTACGAAAAAATCAACATCCTTCTCAATGCTGCACATTTCTAAACTCTTGCGGATTTCCTCATATTTCTGCAAAAGGGAAATAAAATACATATCTATACATCAGGTCAAAAAACAAGGTTTTTTCCCAATTGCTTACCACACATAGGGTGAAAGCCCAGTACTCACGCAGGACACAAGCTTCACTGTCAGGGGAACCCCAGAATCCCACGATGGTTTGGGTTGGAAAGGAACTTTAAAGCCCATCCCATTCCACTCCCTGCCATGGGCAGGGACACCTTGCACTATCCCAGGTTGCTCCAAGCGCTGTCCAACCCAGCCTTGGACACTTCCAGGGATGGGACAACCACAGCTTCTCTGGGCAACCTGTGCCAATGTTTCACCACCCTCAAAAAATGTGGGAATCCCAGAGGAAACTCCATTTGCAAGAATTTTGGCCAATCCTTCTGCCTGCCCATTCATGCTGGTATCTGTGGTCAATCAACGGCCACGGCCCAACTTGGACAGAACACAGCTTAGTGCCCAGGAAAACAAATTGGGCTTTGCTTTCCACGCAGAAAAATGAAAATTTTCAGCTGAAGTACCTCATCGTTCTGGACACAGCCCAGGGAGAGCTGGTTGACGTGGAGCCAGAGGGCATTACGGAAATAGTTGATCCGCTCGCACTCCTGAGTCTCAAAGAACTGAAACGACACAGACAAAACTGTCCATAACATCTTTAAAACGAGGGCAAATCTCTTTTGTCCTGGTTGCTTCTCAACCCCACATGTCACAACAAAGATAACTGCCAGGAGCAGTTGGTGTTGCAAGCAACAAGGAAGCCATGGGTTCTCTGGCTCATCCAGAGGAGCAAGGATCCCTCTATGCAACCAGGTAATTCAAAGGTGAGTGCTAAGCTTGAGAAATCTGCAGGACTGATGTGGAGGGGACCACCCAGCACACTGCTATCTCTGGGGAGACCAACTCAGCTTCCTAAAGGCAGTACAGGTTCCCGAGGTACCCTGGGCTCCTGTGGCCCCAGCCCACTTCCCTTACACAGGTACCCCTGTGCCACAGAACCATTTAGGTTGGAAAAGACCCTCCAAGATCATCAAGTCCCACTGTTACCCCTGCACTGCCAGGGCTACCACTAACACATTTCCCCAAGTGCCACATGTACACATTTTTTTTAACATTTCCATGTTCCAGGTACGGAGCAATAAAAAAAGCACTGGGGATGTATGAAAACAGAGGTGTACTGACTGGTTGGTCTTCTCCCTCTTTCCTGCCCAGCCCTGTTCCAAGCAGGTTTAAAACCTTTCAGAATTTGCTGGTACACTTCAATTTCACATGTTTTTATAAATTCCCATGAACATACACACTTGTTACCACTTATGACCTTTGCAACACATGGAGAGGAAAACCTCCACATGATCCATCTGCAAAAGTGAAACTGCTGCTTTCCACTCCCCACCACAGAATCATTAGGGTTGGAAAAGCTGTCTCAGAACATCGAGTCCAACCACTAAGCCAGCACTGCCAACCCACCACTAAACTGTGTCCCCATCCTAGAGGCTTCCAGAGAAGACACCAAAAGCACACCAGCACAGAGACACCCACGCACACCACACAAAACAGACAGCAAATTCCAGTTCAGAAGGGAAAAGTAGAATAGCAGCCTGATGACAGGTAACTTGGAAAGGGATCAGCACAGCTGGGAATGGGAAAGCTGGTTGCAAGCCTGAAGCAGATCTGGGATAAAATCTCAGTCTCTGCAGTCCCTGTCCACCCCTCGGTCACAGATCACAGGCCAGCAGCAGAGCAGCTGCTCAGCCCTCTCACTAGCAGTCTGGAATTTCCCAGCATGTGCTAGAAATCCCTGCTGGACCACTTCTCTGTGAGGCAGTCTGCTTCAGGCTGATACATCCCCTCAGTGGGGTTCCTACGCTGCTTCATGGTCTCTGAGACACAAGGTGAAGAGCTCCTGGCACAGTGTGCATGTGGAGATGGCTCCATCTGCATCTCCTGCCACCACCAGCCTCTGCTGAAAAGTCATGTAAAGTCTTCCAGAGTTTCAGACAGACTCTTCCATTTGCTGTTGAAGCTTGTCTTGGGGTGACTTTGTGATGTTGTATCCCCTATCACCGCTCTATGCCCAGATATGATCCTGAGCCTTTCTGTGCCTTTAAGACTGGGTGCAAGAGAGAGAAAGAAAAACTGAGCGAACTTTTCAAAACAGTTTGTGCTTCAAGGACACAGAGATTAACGTCCTGCTGCAGCAGCGAGAGGGGAAGAAGCACCTTCTTGCTTTTCAGCCAGCTTTTCAGCTCCTTTTCTCTGGAGAGAGAGAGACAGAGTCAAACCTTGTTTTCTTGGAACCTTGGGGCTTTTTCCTTCTTCTCTTCTGCACTGTTTCAACATCAGAACACATCGGGAGAGTTCTCCCCCGAGGCCCGGAGGTGAGCCCACCTTGACCCAGCTCCGAAGAGGAGAGAGAGCACACCTACAGAAGAACTCTAAAATCTTCCCAGGTTTCTCTCCAGAGCGAGAGGTTTTATTATTTAGCATTATTATCCTTTTCCTGTGTGTTTGTTAAATAAATAGTTTTTTTCCCTTCACTTTCCTCCGAGGAAAATCTTTTTTTTTCCCCTTTGCTGCCCTTTGAGGAGATGTTCCTTTTGGACGTTTCCCTGAATTTGGCCCAAACCAGCACAAGGCTCTAGGATGTACTGGCCTAGAGACACTGAGTATCCAGAGGTGACCACAGCTGTTCAAGATGACAGCCAGGCCAAACATGCAAGCGGGTAATGGGCAAAAATGTCACTACCTTGACTCTGCCAATTTTAAAAAGTGGAGGAAAATAAAAATAATAAAAAAATAGTGGAAACCCTGAAGCAGTGGGGCCTTGAATCCAGAAGCCAAGCTTGAGATACACACAGAGTTAGCTGCAATACATCCTGCTGCTTCACTGCCAGGGGAATACACTGAAGACAAATCTGCACTGTCCCTGAGGTCTGCAGTCAGGATTGCAAACCCAGAGGATCACGCTGCTATGTGGAGGTGTTTAGGGGCATTTACCTCACAAGCTTTGATGTGCTCGTTCTGCCACTCTTCCCGGATCTTCTCCAGTGTGGTCACACTCTGCTGGTAACTCCTGTCTATGAGACAAATCACATTTCAGCTGAAGGTGTCCCTGCCCAGGGCAGTGGGGTTGGAACAAGATGACCTTTAAGGTTCCCTCCAACCCAAGTCATTTTATGATTCTGTAATTCCATGATTAACATTCATTAAAAAAATGCCTTCACTAGCAGGTAATACATGAAGCTTGAAAAGGCTGGGAGATCAGAGGTAAAGCAGAAGGACACGGCCTTGCTGGGGCCATGCAGGCTTCTCCAGGGAAGTTGCCCACTGCCGGTATCTCGGGCATGTGTTTCCAAGGAGCCATGTCCGACCCAAGAGCTGGAGCTCGCCCATGAGCCACGCCACGGCTTCACAACCCCCTGCCCCTGGAAACACTTCCCTTGCCCTCCCAGCATGGCATTTCCACACTCACCAGTGTCCTCCAGAGCTGATTTCATCTGAGCCAGCTTCAGGAACAGCTGCCAAAAATGGGAGAGAGAAGGAAGGTGGAGCAGAGCCTGGGTGCATCACCGATGGCACTGCAGCCCCACTGGGGAACATCACCAGCCACCCCAAAACCCAGAGCTGGGAGAAGAGCTGTGGGGCAGGAGAGCTGCAAGAAAAGACATCCCTTTTCCTCCCTAACCCACGGCCACCCACTTCCCATACCTTCTCCTGCTGCTTCTGCGTGACCAGGTTGGCATTGCGGTGCACAGCCTGCTCTGCCTCGTCCTTGTCCCGGCAGCGCTGCTCGTACAGACGCTTGGCCTAGGACAGACACCGGGAACAGCGAGATGCAGGCACACCTCAGCAGGAGGCCTCGGGGAAAAGCTCAGCTTGCGAGGGAACAGGCTGCCTGCAGAGCAGGGAATGGCACAAAAGGTGCCCTGCAGCTTGGGAAAAGCCTCGCAAGGCAGGCTGCTCTTGGACTGCAGTGAAAAGCTTGTGGCAATCAAGTCCATGAGCATGTCCAGAGAAGGGCTGGGGAACAGGCAGGAGCAAAAGTTTGATGAGAAGCAGCTCAGGGAGCTGGGGGGGCTCAGGCTGGAGAAAAGGAGGCTCAGGGGGGACCTTGTGGCTCTGCACAACTCCCTGACAGGAGGGGGCAGCCAGGGGGAGGTCAGGCTCTGCTCCCAGGGAACAAGGGACAGGAAAAGAGGAAATGGCCTCCAGTTGCATCAGAGGAGGTTTAGAGTAGACACTCAGAAAAACTTCTTCACAGAAAGGGTTTTCATGCCCTGGAACAGGCTGACTGGGGCAGTGGTGTAGTCACCATCCACAGAAGTGTTCAAAAAAGCTGTGGGACGTGTCACTTGGGGAGATGGGTTAGTGGTGGGCTTGGCAGTGCTGGGCAAGCGGTTGGACTCAAGCATCTTAGAGGGCTTTTCCAACGTGAATAATTCTCTGATTCTAAATAATTTGTATCCAACCCTGCAATGCTACCACTGGCCACGTCCTTGGCCTGCTCTTCACTGTTTCTGAGCACAGCCTGCACACCACTCACACAGACACAGCGCTGAGATTCACAGCAGAGGAGGAAACCCCTCTCATTTCAGCCTATCCCAGCACTCTGTGTGTGTGTGTGTGAGCAGCATTAACCCACACGGCAAGAAACAGCAGCACATTTACCTCCATGGTCTTCTTGTACTGCAGATTCCTGTTTTTGTGAATCGCCTCCATTATCAGCTCTATCTGTGAAAACAACAGACCTGGGGTCAGCACATCACTGACCATCAAAGCTCCGGGACACACCGTGTAGCTTAGGAGAGGAAGAGCCACAGACCACACTGAGATGTGTTTAAGGACCTCCATTTACCCAAAGCATCTTCACGAAACTCATCTTTTATGCTTCTGCCTAAGCCTTGAATTGTGCATGCAAAGGAGCTCTACAAACTAAATCCTAGCAATGTACAGTACTGTATCACCTCCATGGACTCTGGCAAAACTGGGAAGCCCACTCCCCTCTGCTAGGTCCAAACCAGTCCCTGGTTCTAGCAGTTTTTCTCGGTTTTCCAGACAAAGAAATCTCAAGCCAGAAAAGTAAAAAGGCTTGGCCGTCTTAGCAGCTCCTATGGAGATCATACAGCACTATAAAAAAATGCTTTAAACACATTCCAGTGCTGTGGCTGGCCCCAAAAAGCACACGAAGAAGACGTGGAAGTGAGAAGAAGGAAGTTGGAGGTTACTACACAGTGGAACACAGTTACTACACATAGGAAGGAGCTCAGCACTCCCCAGCAGCACAGGCAGCGGCGGTGTGGTGGGGGCTGGGGCCAGGCATGAGACAGCACCGGGATCAGCCCCTTGCTGGGGCGGGATCAACACCCTGCGGGAAGGCACGTCTTCCCACGGTGCCTGACCTTTTTCCGATGCAGCTTTTGCTTTTCCCTGAAGTCCTCCATCTTCTTTGCTTCCTCCCGAAGGGTTTGCGCCAGCTGGATGTGACCTTGTCCCACATTGTCTATCTCTGCAAAGAGAAAATAAATTCAGTATTTATACAGATATATTCCGAAAGAGACTGTTTCTCAAGTCAACTTACAACACATCACATATCCCCTTTCAGAAACACAAAAAAGCAGCAGCTTCTTTGAAGCAGCCTCCGAGCAGTGCTCGCCAGTGTAAGGATCAGTCCTGATGGGACCTGCCCCCCACGCTGAGAAAACTCCAGCCAAGAGGAGTTACTCAAACAAGCAGTCACATCTGCCCCTCATGCAGGCATTTTTCAACACATTGCTCTGCCCCAGGCCAGCAGGCAACAAACTGGAGCACAGAGAAATGAAGGCTAAAACAATCTCAAGCTGCTCTTGCTGAAGGCCAGCGGCCACACCGTGAAACACCACCCCAGCAAGCTCACCAAGGGAGTGGAGCCAAATGGCAGCTCATGATTGCACCCCCAAAGCTGCTCCAAACCCACAGCTGTGACCAGTCAGCAGTGGTGAGGGCAGAGCCATGTTATGGAGGTCCACAGGAGCAGCAAAGAAACCTGGATCGGGCAGGGGGTGGACTGGGCACAGGATAGCAGAGTGCTCACCCTCGAGGTGCAGTCTGGTGGTACCCTGGCAGGATGTGACACATGACAATGTGTGGTGGCCAAAGCACCATCTTTTAGATGCTCCAGTTAGAATCACACAATCATTTAGGTTGGAAAAGCCCTCTTAAGATCCTCAAATTCAACCATTCCCCCAGCATTGCCAAGGCCACCACTGACCCATGTCCCCAAGTGCCACATCCACATAGCTTTTAAAGCCCTCCAAGGATGAGGACTCCACCACTGCCCTGGGAAGCCTGTGCCAGGGCTGGACAACCCTTTCCACACAAAAATTTCAAAATATCCAATCTAAACCTCTCCTGGCCCAGCCTGAGGCCGTTCCCTCTCCTCCTGTCCCTGTTCCCTGCGAGCAGAGCCCGACCCCCCCGGCTGCCCCCTCCTGTCAGGGAGTTGTGCAGAGCCACAAGGTCCCCCCTGAGCCTCCTTTTCTCCAGCCTGAGCCCCTTTCCCAGCTCCCTCAGCCGCTCCTGGGGCTCCAGCCCCTTCCCCAGCTCCGTTCCCTTCCCTGGGCATGCTCCAGCCCCTCAATGTCTCTCTTGTCCTGAGGGCCCAGAGCTGTCCCCAGGTTTGAGGTACGAGTTACCGTGTGTTTGTGAAGAGGACAAGCCTGTCTAACAAACTCCAGATGAGCCTCCCATGCACAGCTTCCTATGTACAACATAAAGACAACCTCTGAGCTGCACCTGGATCTGAAAGCCCAAGAGATCCCCAAAATGATGCCCTGTGGGTCTCCTGTCCCACCTGTGCCCTGGCTCACTTTGTCCCAAACCCCACACACTGGGGTGAGCCAGGCCAGCAGTACAGCCTATGCCTGTCCTTGGCATTGCACAGCTTTAGAGATTTCTCTGCTATTTTCTTCCCAAGCAATTGCCTTCAGGTTTTGGCGCTGCCGAGTGTCCTGGCAAACACAAAGAATTACTTACGTTGCTTGAAAACATCGAGGGATCTCTTCAGCGTGCTGAAAAACACAGGCAGGGCATTAAAAAGGGTGAGAAAGCACAGTCAGGCACAGGCATCAGCAGAGCACCTCTCCCAAAACAGAGCTCACTCAGCAATGGCCAAAGTACCTCAAAGCATGTTTAATTACCCTCTTAGCACCTCCAGCTTTTCCCCCCCTCTCAGCAGGTATAACACAGTTCACTTGGTTTGAGACCTGCTTTACTTTTTTCTCAACACTGGATGTTATTAAAAACTCAAAGTTTCATGACAAATGTTTCAGGCAACCTCCTAAAACCATCATTTGTAACAGATGAACGATTTCAACGTGGTGCGTTTGCCAGTGGCTGGAAAAGTAGGGAGCTTTTCTCCCTATTAACATTGCACAGTAAAGATGTCAGAAACATTTTATGTGACACCTCAATATAAAACTGTAAGTAAATGACCAGGGAACATCAGACTGGGCTTGTATAAAGTACAGAAACAAAAGAGGAAGCAGAAGGTGCAAGGGTCACTTGGGAAATGGAGCAAACTGCAGTGGCCACAGCATGCTGGGCTCTGAAGATTTGCATGGTTTGAGTCAAGGAAGTACCTGTACTTCCCCCTGGCACAAAATCTGTCTGGAGTTCACCCAAGGTCTCACAATCCTCAGCTTTCTGCTGACCCACCAGCTCACACCCCCCGAGCATCTACAGTGCTTCGGTTAATCTGTGGCTGGTGGGAACTTGGTGGGGTCCAACTCAAAGCAAGGTAGAACCCAGCTGGGCACTCTTCATTTATGAGAACCATTTCAGCTCATCTTCTGAACCTCCCAATCACATTTCAATTCTGTTTTGTCTCCCACAGCTTCCTTCCTTCTCTTCCTCCTTGGTTGCTCCAAGGACACCTATAAACACAGAAGACTGTGAACTTACTTCAGCTCTGTCTGCCCACAGGGCTTCTTCTTTGACAAGTTAATGAGCTCCTTGCCATATTTTTCTTCTATAATTGCCCTGTTTAGGAAAGAGAGAAATTATAGAGTCACAAATTTCTGACTGGTTTGGGTTAGAAGGGACCTCAAAACTCATCCAGTCCCACCCCCTGCCATGGGCAGGGACACCTTCCACTATCCCAGGCTGCTCCAAGCCCCATCCAGCCTGGCCTTGGACAATTCCAGGGATCCAGGGGCAGCCACAGCTGCTCTGGGAAACCTGTGCCAGGGCCTCCCCACCCTCACAGACAGGAATTCCCTCCCAATATCCCACCTAACTGCCCTCTGTCAGTGTGTGGCACTAAGTACTCTCTGTACCTGGCACTAATCCTTAGGAAGAGCACCTGAAGAAGAGACCAAATCTTGCGAGGTGACATAAATAACACCTTTGAGTGTTATCACCACTCTCCCCCTCTTGGAAGAAAGGAAGGAGGAAAAGAGAGTCCATGCGTTCGCAGCTGCTTTGAAATCCCTACAGACAACCAGGGCTGGACTTGCCTGGTCAAGTGTAGCTCTCTCCACGTGGGCAACCCTAGCTGTCTGCGGCCAGTGGAAAGGAACAAGTACTGCTAGAGGCTGCCATTAAAATGTCTACTGGATAAAACAAGTAACTTTCTAAAATGCCTTAACTCCTAACACAGATGGAGACCCCTACGTGGTTGATTTCTGGAGTTTGGCAATGAAAGTCACCTAACTTAACTCTAAAAACTCCAGAAGCTAATAGGAAAATTGAAAAAATATATATATTATAGATTGATTTTTTTTTTTCCCTCTCTCTAACAACATTCCCATGAACTTCATTTGAGACAAAACATCCAGCAGGCACATTCTCCATAGCTGGAGCTGTGTAACAGCCGTGCTGGACAACTGGACCAAGTCCAGAGAGTGGCAAATCCAGGTCCAGTCTCTGATCTCTTCCTGGACAGACACTTCACTGGCAACCTACACCTCCTTCAAGAACGAAGAGGACACAGGGTGTGGAGGGGGCTTTTGGCACTCTCTGCACTGTCATGGATGGGTGAGACGTGGTTCTCAGGGTCCACTTCCTCAGCCGGAAGGCTCAAGTTTTTCTGGAACGTGGGATTTTAGCCTGAACAGACGTAGGTGCATTAGACACTACTAAGTGCAGTTCTCCTCCTGTTCATCCCCATTAGGTCTGTTCCAGGCTGCTCTGTACTGAGTCGTGCAGTCAGAGGTTGGTTTCCTCCAGCTGTCATTACCAAAATGACATTAATTCAATGTGCAGTGTTCTACAATGCTCTTCATATTCAGCCATCGCTAACCAGGTGAACCATAAGGGCAAAATACATGGCCAGATCATCTCAGCTGTTTTTGTAGCCACAGAACCTCTGCTTAGGTCATCTCCTCTGATTAATGACAGCAGTACCTATCCCTCCCACTTTTTAACACTGAATCTGTGGGGTGTTCATAATGTACAAAGACAAAGACAGGACAAAGCCGTGCCTCTCCTAGGCCTAGATCTTCTAACCTGATCTTCTGCAAGGTGAGCAGCAAGGTCATGGGACAGCCTTTTAACACAGTGGACAGTTAAACACGGCAGAAATCAAACTGGGAATTCCCGGAGGAGGGAGTAGTGCCACAGCAGCACCTCCAGGCTCAACCCAACCCGTTGTCGGAGGCAGCTCCCTACCTTTCCTTCAGAAAGTCTTCAAACTCTTTGCAGTTCTTTCTGCCATCATTCAGATGCTGAATGATGCTGTCGTAGCCAACCGTGCTGGTCAGATCCGTGCTCTGAAAACACAGGAACAGGAGTCATGTCCTTGTCAGTGCAGTCCAGGGCCACTGCCACCTCCTGAGGCATTTGCACAGGCCCAGTGGGAGCAAGTGTGCAAGTGCCTCTTTATGAAATAAAATCTTTTCTTTTAGGGGTGGGAGAGACTCCAGAATGAGAACAATGGTGGCAATTTGAGACAAGGTACATCTGTGCCACTCACACTTGCTATGGGCTTCTGAAGGGTCAGTGTTTTCTTCCGCATTATTCCTTAAAAACATATATTACCTTGATACATGAAGAAAAATAACAAGGAAAAGGAAAAGGAAAAGGAAAAGGAAAAGGAAAAGGAAAAG
>VZTD01003867.1:119996-152525 GCA_013397725.1 Rhagologus leucostigma
AAAGAAAAAGAAAAAGAAAAAGAAAAAGAAAAAGAAAAAGAAAAAGAAAAAGAGGAAAAAGAAAAAGAAAAAGACAAAAGAAAAAGTGCAGCAACGATTTAGGCTGAATTACTATACCCCCATTCCTTCCCCATTCCCATGCATGGAAGTACCTTAGGACAAAAAATGGATTTTTGCCCTATGATTGTTGAGGATTTACCACCCTGGGCTAAGGGAAGGGCTCCTAAGTGCTCTGTAATGCACAGGGATGCTCAGAACATGAGCTCTCCCACTCTGGACAGAGCCTGAAGCAGAAGCAGTGAGCTGAGCAGAAGGTTCCACCTTGTCTTCTGGAACAAAGACTCGTGCCTTTCGAACACTTCAAAGGAAAAAACACAGGAAAAAATATAGGGGAAGAGGCTGCAGAAAGGGAGCAGTTGTAGGAGCAGGTATGAAGCTCAGCAATAGGAAAGCCACAAAAGGTTGCCAGGAAACCTGAAGAGGAATAGTGGCAGGATGGAGAGATTCAGGAAGTGGTTCAAAGGCAGGACGAGAGTATGCAGAGATCTGGCATAAAAGTGTGGGCAGCAGAAGAGGGGATTTCTCTACAGTTTATTCCTGGTGCAATAAATGAGGAGGAACAGGGCTGGTATTTGCGATAAAGGAAGGATTTCATTAAGTGGAATTCTCTATTCAGTGACCAGAAAGCAAGAAGTGAAGATCTGGTGGAGTGGGACGGGCAGGCAATCGACAGGTATCCCAGATCAGCTTTGCTCTGTCTGTGGGATGCATAGGAAGACAGGACTGTGGGGCACGACCTAAGCAGGAACCAAACTTCCTTCACAAAGCACAAATGTCCCTCCAAAATTAGGTTAGTACTGATAAACCCAAAACCAGCTCTCAGGCTGCTCTACATCTTCTCTTATCAGGTCTGTGAAAAGGAAACAGTGCACTGGAGTCAGTCTTCATTATATTTGCAAAACACGGGAACAGCCTAACTTGAATTCCTATCCCCAGTTTCAAAGGAAACAAAATGGATGCAGAGCACAACTGCTGCTCGCTGCAAGCCCAGGCAGGAGGGAGGGTCAGAGCCCCATCACTGCACGTCCAGGGGCACCCTGCGTCCTGCTCTGCTGCCTGGGACTCTTGGGCTCTCTGCGCCAGGCAGAAGGGTCAAGGGGAAAACTGTGAGCATCCATCAATAATGTGCATTAAGCTCCTTGTTTTACCACTCTTCCTCCTAGAGTAGAAGGATTTAATTCCAGCACGTGTGTGTTTCCTAAGCACCCAAAGCTGGACCAGATCTCAGGGTGAAAGGTGTTACATGAAACACAGAACCATAAAATCACTGAGGTTGGAAAAGCCCTCGAACACGATCAAGTCCAAACATTCCCTGGCACTGCCAAGGCCACCACTAACCCATGTCCCCAAGTGCCACATCCACACGGCTTCTAAATCCCTCTGTGGGAGGCTTCCATGGGAGGAACGCTGGGCCCAGACGGAGCTGGGCAGGGTTGTAGGGTGTGAAATCAGCCTTTGCAGCACCCTTCTGAGCAGGTTTGGCACAGAAAGAGTCAAAAGGACCAGCATGACTGGCAGTGTTCAGCCTGGAGAAGGCTCCAGGGAGAGCTCAGAGCCCCTGGCAGGGCCTAAAGGGGCTCCAGGAGAGCTGCAGAGGGACTGGGGACAAGGCCTGGAGGGACAGGACACAGGGAATGGCTTCCCAGTGCCAGAGGGCAGGGCTGGATGGGATATTGGGAAGGAATTCATGGCTGTGAGGGTGGGGAGGCCCTGGCACAGGGTGCCCAGAGAAGCTTCGATGCCTGGAAGTGTCCAATGCCAGGCTGGATGGGGCTTGGAGCAACCTGGGATAGTGGAAGGTGTCCCCGCCCATGGCAGGGGGTGGAATTGGATGGTCTTGAGGATCCCTTTCAGCCCAAATCACTCTGGGATTCTGTGACTGCAAAGGCAGGGCTGGCGACAGCAATGGAAGAGGAAGTGCCACATGGCAAGCACAGAGCCATGGGCACAGAGAAGAAGATCTAAAAACGTAAAAAACTAACCCAAGGACAGGTATGGAGGACAGGGAGTTGCGCCAGGCCCTGCCCAAACAGAGCACGAGGATCTCTCCTGCCGCTCTCCAGCACACATCTGTCCTGATCCTCCCTGCTGGGCAGAGCTCTGAGCCCACGTGCTATTTAGAGGACAGCCCATGGAAACTGCAAACGGATGATTTCAAGGTGACAAAGCAGCACCTGATGTTTCCCGAGCCCACAGGACATGCACCTCCCTTCCTGATCTGCTGCCTGGATTTGCACCCAATGGACACAGTAAGGGGAAGGAATCTGTGTGTTGCTTGTGATGTTTTGGGGTTTGGTTACACTTTCAGCCAAAAGGGGGGCTAAAATGCTCTGGTGGGGATGTGAAAGCACATCATGATCCTGTCTGAGTGACAGCAAGCTGCTGAGATTGATGTTTCCATCTTCTGCCCCACTTTGCATGGAAAACCCCTGCAGACACACACCCCATGAAGCAAATGGCATTGGAGAAACATAGAAACATGGAAATATTTAAGTTGGAAAAGCCATCCAAGACCATTAAGTCCAATCACTCCCCAGCACTGCCCAGCCCACCACTGACCCATGTCCCCAAGTACCACATCCACACGGCTTTTAAATCCCTCCAGGGATGGGGTCTCCAGCACTGACCTGGACAGCCTGTTCCCAGGAATAATAACCCTTTCCATGAAGAAATTTCCCCTAATATCCGATCTAAACCTCCCCTGGCCCAGCCTGAGGCCGTTCCCTCTCCTCCTGTCCCTGTTCCCTGGGAGCAGAGCCCGACCCCCCCGGCTGCCCCCTCCTGTCAGGGAGTTGTGCAGAGCCACAAGGTCCCCCCTGAGCCTCCTTTTCTCCAGCCTGAGCCCCTTTCCCAGCTCCCTCAGCCACTCCTGGGGCTCCAGCCCCTTCCCCAGCTCTGTTCCCTGCCCTGGACACGCTCCAGCCCCTCAATGTCTCTCTTGTCCTGAGGGCCCAGAGCTGTCCCCAGCACTGGAGGTGCCCCAGCAGGGCCAGCACAGGGGACGGGCCCTGCCCTGGGGCTGTGTCACACCGTGGCTGGGACAGCCCAGGGGCCATTGGCCTCTTGCCCACCTGGGCACCCCCGGGCTCATGTCCAGCCGCTGGCACAGCACCCCCAGGGCCTTTCCTGCCAGACACTTTCCAGCCCCTCTGTCCCAGCGTGGAGCTGCAGGGGTTGGTGCGGCCCAAGCGCAAGATCTGGCACCTATTCTTGTTGCCCCTCACACCACTGGCTTCAGCTCACGGATCCAGCCTGCCCAGATCCCCTTGCAGAGCCTTCCTGCCCTCCATCAGTCTGTCCCAGCCTTCCCAAACTGAAAGGTTTAGGGCACTGCACTTGTTCATGGACATACATTTATTCCAAGCTCTCAGTACGTTTCCTCAGCCTTGTGTGCTTAGAGGAACGCACCAGAAGCTGGTGACTATTGCAGCAGTCGGAAACACTGTGCAGCCCTAACTGGCTGTGCTGTCCTTGCTCACAGTGCAGCCTCAAAAGCGCTCAGTGTCCTGCAGAAGCTGCTGAGACAAACAGAAGTGCTTTTGCTGCTGCCTGCAGGGAGCAGGGCGAGGAGAGGCTGCATGAGGTTGCAGTTCCTCCCCACCCCATAACCAGGAAGGTACAGCAGGACAGACAAAACTCATCGCAGGGAGGAAAAGGCCTCGCTGCAAATCCACCCACCTCGGACCAGCATCCTGCAGAAAGCAGCCTTTTGGTCAGTAATTTCCCATTTGAAGTTTCCTCCCCCTACGCCGACACGTTCCCTGCACGTCCCAGAGACACTAAAAGCAATGGACCATCCTGCCTTGATGCAATGACCCCTTCTTCCCACAAACCCCACCTTGTTTCTTTGAAACAACCTGGGGATTTCACAACGCTGCTGCTGAGTTCCACCAAGCCAGTCCCCGTTGAGAGAAGGACAAGCAGGGGAAAGGGGAAGTAAAACAGCCAGCACCACACCATCGGTCAGCAGCCAGGGAATAAACGCAGGAACCCAGGGCTGCGTCCTCCCCAGCCACGGGTTGTTTCAGCAGCACCACTGAACACACTGCAGGGAGCAGAGCATTGTCTCATTAAAACCAAATGACCAAAATTCCACTCTCCAAGTTGCAACCTGTTAGCCCACAGATCAGGGTTAGAGTGGTTCTTAGCATTATCGTCATTTCTATTTTTACCAGACGGTTTTACAGCACCAAGGTGCGGTGATGAGACCCGAGGCTGTTGGGTTACCCGAAATACGTGCAAGAACGGGCTTGTGGAGAACAAGGCATGTAGTAAGAAAGCGAAAAAAAGTGAAACAAAAGACCTCACATAGTGAAAGAAGAAGAGCAGATTGCAAAAGCAAATGAAAACAAAGCGTCACGCTTGCCTAACTCATGGCAACCACTACAGGCAAGGCCAGGGCAAACAAACACGAGCTTTGGGGTATTTTTGGTTTTGCACAGCTCCTTCACAGGCAGGCAGGACACATGGCCTGTGGGAGGCAGTGACATGGGAGTCGGAGCATGCAGGGCAAAAAACGCTCAGCTTCAGGCATGTCCGGACTTCAGTTCCTGAGCAAGCAGGAGCTGCAGTGGGGTGCCAGAGAGCAAACCTCTTTATTTAAGAAAATTCATCATCTCGTGTTGAGACGCAAGAGCTTGAGCAAATGCCAGTGCGGAGAGCCAAGTGGCCCCGTGCTTTCCCGACAGAGCACATCAGGAATATCACACCATCAGCTCCAGCAGGGAACAGGAGCCAGTGCAGGAACAGACACAGCACCCACCGAAGGAACCAGAACTGGTGGGGTTTAAAACTAAATCAGTCCCCAGGTGAGGCTGGAAACACAGCCTCGATACCCCGACAGAGCCAAGGGTGGGCTGCAGCTTAGCATACAATCACAGAATCCAAGAATGGTTCAGGTTGGAAGGGACCTTAACCCTCATCCAGTCCCACCCCCTGCCATGGGCAGGGTCACCTTCCACTCTCCCAGGCTGCTCCAAGCCCCGTCCAACCTGGCCTGGAACACTTCCAAGGGTGGGGCAGCCACAGCTGCTCTGGGCAACCTGTGCCAGGGCCTCACCACCCTCACCCTTACCATCCTATCCCCACAAAGAAATTTGGAGGTCATCACTCCCAACCAGCCACATTTCAAAGCTGGAAGATCCAATACCAAAACTGGCCTATGTTTTGAGGGTTTGGACATTTTTTAGATTTTGTCCCATCAGTTGGAGCATACCTCCCCTGGAGCGCTCTCAAAGTCTCCTCCTTCTCATCAGGCTGTCCTGACCACTGAGAAATCTTCCCCCACCAGAGTAACACACATTTTTCCCAGTATTTAGGAATTCTGCAGGTAGAGTGGGACGATGATAACTTGCGGGAAAAAGAAGACGTGTACATTTTGTTGGACCGGCAGATCTGAAGCTGAGCCAGCATCACCACTGAAGAACAATGTGTGGCAGCATCTGCCACCTGCCCAGGATCATGCACCAATGGCCCTCTTGATCTCACCTTAGCTGACAGGTAAAGAACCTACAGAAGATTAAAGCTGTGCCTCACCAAGCTCTTTGTAGTGACAGGACAAGGAATGATAGTTTTAAACTAAAAGAGGGGAGATTCACATAAATATAAGGAAGGAAATGTTTGGGTTGTCTATGATGAGGGTGTTAAAACACTGGCACAGGTTACCCACACAAGCTGTGGCTACACCATCCCTGGAAGTGTTCCAGGCCAGGCTGGAGGGGCTTGGAACAGCCTGGTCTGGTGGAAGGTGTCCCTGAGTACAGCAGGGTGTTGGACTAGATGGTTTGTAAGGTCTTTCCCAACCCAAACTGCTCTATGCTTCTATGATTCTAAGAACTCACTTGTTTTGGCAAAGACTCCTCCTTCTATTTTTGCCTTACACGAAGCAGTTTAAGAGGAAAATTGCAGGAGGAAGTGTGTGCTCACTCACAGCACTCAGCAGCGGGCAGAAGCTGGATGTGCAGCCCTCCACACCTCATCCTGATTTTTTTTTTCTTCCTACCCTTATTCCCCCCCTCCTCCCCAGCCCTCACAGCTGATGCACAGTCACCAGTACGTGGTGTGGCGGCTGCTTGGGGTGGTACCCGCCTTTTCCATGCGCCCAGTGACTGCAGAAAGGCCTCAGTCTCTCCACTGAGTCACATCCATCACGTTCCCGTCCAACCTCCACCCCAGCTACCTGCCCCAGGCACATTTCCTCGGTCAGGGGGCTTCGGAAAGGACAAAAACCAGGAAAAATCCCTGGGAGCACCAGTGTTTTGGGGCTCAGCAAGAAGCAGGGATTATTCAGGAAATAGCCGTGTTTGCAATAAAAAGGGTCAGGCAGGAGTGAGAGCCCCACGAAATGCCACAGATCCGCCTTGCCTTGGGAGCTGGAGGCTGCTCCTGTCCTGGTGTTTTCTCCCACTGAGCCCCCTCCTCCAGGATCCTCCTTCAAAAGCCCCACACCACAGCCGGAGAGGAACAATCCGGGCAGAAACAGCTGAAGTCAGCCGTGCGGCGAGCAGCTCTTCTTCAATCCAGTGTGCCACTGGGGTGCGACAAACCCTGTCTACTCAGCCTTCCCGGCATCAGAGTTATTCCCCCAGCCTGGGGGGTGCTGCCACCACCCTCGAAACCTTCCCTCTGCCCGTTTGCAAAGCAAAGGGAGCACCGTGGAAAACTTCTCTGCAACAAACAGCTGGGAAGCAGCTGCCAGATGCAAAGTTGGCTTTATTCTCCACGACAGGTTTGATACCTGTGTGGGATTTACGTCTTTGACAAGGCTCTGCCAGTAAACTCGCTAATGGTGCTGGGTGAGACTGGTGCTCTGCACTTATTCCTCAACACTCAGGAGCTCCAAACCCGGTGCCAGCTCTTCTTGGGGCCTGTCCTTCTCTCCCACATCCTATAAGATGGGAGCTGCTTCCAGGCAATATCTGGGAAACCCCAAGAACCATTCACAGATGAAGATTTTCTGCCCCAAAAGACCAAATTTGGTAATTTACTTCCTAGTTACCAATACCTGGAATGAAGGTCCACCACAACAGGAACTGAGTAGCCACAGAGCTGAAGTTTTGCAGCAGATATGTGCATTTCCTGCACTTCTCCTTTTATAAAAGAGTAATTCAGACTGAAAAGAATAAATGGTGGTTTTCCCTGAACTGTAGGGTTTTCCTCCACAGCTCAGCAGCTGGCAGCAGCACCACACCGAGTGACTTGCTCCTAGTCGGGGATTAGTTCCACATCCACATTTTTGGCCACGGTGTCTCCAAGTAGTTCACCAATGGACAATTAGTGTTATCAAACCCTTCAACCTGGCACTGACTTCCTGCAGCAAGGCAGCAGCCACTTGCTGGGATTATTTTGGCTGCGTGGAGCAGGTTGTAAAGCCAGATCTCTCAGGATGTGCATGGGTGGGCAGTGCCTGCTGGGGATCACAGAATCCCAGTGTGGTTTGGGTTGGAAGCCCACCTCATCCCACCCCCTGCCATGGGCAGGGACGCCTTCCACTATCCCAGGTTGCTCCAAGCCGTGTCCACCCTGGCCTTGGACACTTCCAGGTATGAGGCAGCCACAGCTTCTCTGGGCACCCTGCGACAGTGTTTTATCGACCCAGAGCACTCAGCAAAGTCAACCCACGACCACGATCGTTGGCTCTGGAGCCAACTCTAACCAGAGAGCAGTGATGCCTCCACCTCCAGCTGTGCCCCCCCGGCTCCGGCTGGCTCTGCCCCCGCTGCCCCGGTCCCGCAGTGCTCCCGCTCACCCAGAAGTGATCCCTGAACCGCGCCTCCCGCATCCTGCTGCCGCCGCCGCCGCGCTCCGCCGCTCGCTGCCCGGCCCGGCCCGCCCCGCGGAGTCTCCTCCCACGCACGGGTGCTCCCGCCCCAGGATCGCCGCGGGCCGAGGAGCGGGACGGGCTGCGGCGGGCGGGGAAGGGAGGCTCGGCATGAGCGCGCCGTGGGACGAACCCGTCCGTGACGGCCGATCCCGCTGAGCCGCGCGGCTTCGCCAAGGAAAGACGGAGCGGAGCGGGAGCAGCCCGGCCGGCGGCTGCACAGCCGTGCCCACGCCACCTGCAGTGCCCTGCCCGCCCGCCTCGGAGCTGCGGGAGCGTTTTGGGAAGGTTCCATGGACTCACAGAATTGCTTAGGTTGGAAAAGACCTGCAAGGTCATCGAGTCGAACCATTCGCCCAGCACTGCCAAGCCCACCATTAAGCCATGCCCCACACATCCACATGCACAGGACTTTTTAATCCAAGGATGAGGACTTCGCCACTGCCCTAGGAAGCCTGTGCCAGGGCAAGAAAACCCTCTAGGTCAAGACATTTTCCTAACATCCAATCTAAACCTCTCCTGGCCTGTCCCTGGTTCCCCGGGAGCAGAGCCCGACCGCCCCCGGCTGCCCCCTCCTGTCAGGGAGTTGTGCAGAGCCAGACAGTCCCTCTGAGCCTCCTCTTCTGCAGGCTGAGCCCCCCAGCCGCTCCTGAAAACGCACACAACCCTCCTTCACAACACACATCCCGTGTCACCCACAGTTTATTAGGGGCCGTTGCCTGACACAAGGCACTCCTTGAGGGACTTCTGAGCGATGCTCTGAATACGAAAGCAGAGATACGAATCTACGTGCTGAAATGCCTCAATCACACCCACTGTGCTCATTGCTGCCTCTGTTGAACACAAGGACAGCTAAAACACTCCAGTAACCTAAAAAAAAGGCATTTTCCACTTACTGAAATAAATCTGCTCAATTGTAACCTGAGGCTTATTTAGGCAGACTAATCCTGTGCAGTGTCCTGACACAAGAGAGCACAAACCCTCACCATGAATCCACAACACCAAGCGCCTAAATGGGCTCTAAGAGAGCTGGAGAGGGACTTTGGACATGGGCACGGAGCAACAAAACAAGGTGGAATGGCTTTCCACTGAGAGACGGCAGCGTTAGATCGGAGATCGGGAAGATACTCTTTCCACTCTGTGAGGAAGGTGAGGGTCTGGCACAGGGTGCCCAGAGCAGCTGTGGCTGCCCCTGGATCCCTGGCAGTGTCCAAGGCCAGGCTGGAGGGGGCTTGAAGTAACCTGGGATAGTGGAAGGTGTCCTGCCCACAGCAGGGGGTGGATGTAGATGACCTTCAAGGTCCCTTTCAAAACCAAACCGTGATTCTGTGATGCACTCGCCGTCTCACAGCTTCCCAGCCCCACCTCTTGGCCAGGGCAGCCCATAGCACCACTCGGGACCTGTGACCCATCCTCCAAAACCTTCATCCACTGACCTTGACTCTGACCCGCCTGGAGGCATTTACCACATGGTGCTTCCATGGGGAAGTTATCACCTTCCTGCATGACAGCAGCAAGAGGGCAGAAACCGGAACCTTGGCATATTTTTATCTTATGTTACTAGAAAAATATACATCTCTGTGCAGTTTTGGACTAAGACACGCCTGAGCTCAGGCCCTTCCAACTACAGCAGCATGTGAGTAAAACACGGCACAGCAACACCAAAGAGTAACCAAGGTTTAGTCACTGGGCAGGAACACAGCCACAAGGCTGTAAAAGTTGTCCCGGAAGGAACAAGTGCTGTCGGGCAGATCAGAGCAGAAATGTTCCACAGCAATATTCCCTCACACCCGTGAGGCCCCACAGCCACCTCTTCTGGGGCTGTAGGGGAAAAGAAACAAGATGGTGAAAGACCAAAGATCTGCACAGGAGCCCCTCCTCCTGGAGCACAGCACTAACTGTTCCAGAAAGGTACCTGGCATCTCTGGACTGCAAACGTGTGTTTATTCTTCCCCAGCACTGCAGAGCTCACTCTGTCAAAGCACTCAGGCCATTAACAAGAGAATCCTGTATAGCCTTAACTGAGAACGTTTCCAGCTGCCTGTAACTGCACAGGTTCGGACTGGGAGGCAGGAGGCTCCTGTACAGGAAGCTAACTGGAGACACTGCACACACCAAGGGCAGTCCTGCCCCGGCCCTGAACCCCCCGTACCCTGGGCTGAGCCCCAGCGTGGGCAGCAGGGGAGGGGGGATTCTGCCCCTCTGCCCCCTCAGCTGAGACCCCACCTGCAGAGCTGCCCCAGCCCTGGGCTCCAACAGCACAAGGACCTGGAGCTGCTGGAGTAAATCCAGGGGAGGCACCAGGATGATCAGAGGGATGGAGGAGCTCTGCCCTGGGGAGAGGCTGAGAGAATTGGGATTGTTCAGCCTGCAGAACAGGCAGCTTCGGGGTGACCTAATTGTGGCTTTCCAGTACCTGAAAGGAGCTGACAAGAGAAACAGAGGGAGACCATTTACAAGCGCCTGGAGTGACAGGAGCAATGGCTTCATAGTGACAAGAGCCCACGGTTAGATAGGATATTTGAAAGAAATTCTTGTCTGTGACGGTGGTGAGGCCAGTGAGGCCCTGGCACAGGCTGCCCAGAGCAGCTGTGGCCACCCCACCCCTGGTAGTGTCCAAGGCCAGGTTGGACAGGGCTTGGAGCAGCCTGGGATAGTGGAAGATGTCCTTGCCCATGGCAGAAGGGTGGAGCGAGATGATCTTCAAGGTCCCTTCCAACCAGAACCATTCCGGGATTCTAGGATTTATAGTTCTAGCTATTACTACTGTGACAGCTACACGTGCAATTGTCCTGAGACACAAGGACCAGTCTCCCAAAGGTCAGGCACGAGGACGGGTCAGACAGCAATTCCAAGAAAAGCTCTGTCACAGTGTCAGGCAGTTAAGAGATTCCTGTGAAGTCCAGTGGGTTATCCCCGTGACAGGACAGCACAAGCTGCCTCCCCAGCAGCACCGCCTTTCTGCAGGATAAGCTGCCTAAGTACAAAGGATGAACACTGAGAAGGTCCCTCAGCTCTGTCACCCTCCTGGTTCGTGTCAGGGAAGTCTGCTCACTCAACCAGCGAAGATACCCCTGATTTCTGGGGTTCCTCTAGCAGGGCTGTGTCCATGGGAGTTCAGCTCTGTGGTTCTACAGGTGCAAGAGCCAGACAAAGTACAGACAAAAGGCAGTCATTCAGAACACGGTATTTTTACATTCAGAACAGAGCCTTTTTACATGGGAACCTTTATTCTCACCGAGATCTGTACATTCAAGTCGCACATGCTTTCGTCTTTGACGGAGCTGGAACACTGCATCACAACAGCCTGGTCTGTTTGAACAGTTTTAAGAGTTTATGCCTCAAAAGTAGCCAGGAAATTTGTGACTATTTCCTTCAACTTCGCTTCTGTCTGGTCAGAGATCTTCCCTTCGGTCCTGTGGGAAGACTTCAGTTAAACTTCTGACACAGCAATCAAAACAGCGTCAACTCCCACAACACACACAAAGCTTTACAACAAACTTCCCTTTTTCTAGCAAATTCAGTAGATAAATTAACGCATTTGTTTGGTGCATGAAGCTGTCCCACTGATCGAACACCCTTTTCCTAAAAGGGACAGTTCTGTTTAAGAACTGCAGTTTGTCAACAAATTCTTTCAGAACAGCCACATGTATTCCAACAAGGCCCTACCTACAGAGCTGTGCCCCAGACACAGAAGGTACATGATTTGCCTCATGACAAAAAAAGCCAGGACGAGTTTCCAGGACAGGAGTATGGAAATACTCAGTCCCCAAGAGTTTGCTCAGCAGCACTTAACCCACAGCACCCCAACAGCTTAAAGCTGTCCAAAATATGGGAACTGACTCAGTCAAGTGATTTCAGGAACAGGTTAGAGGAGACACATTGTAAGAAGGTTCACTTTAAGCATCAGCTCCATTTCCTAAGAGCAGAAGCTGAGGAAGGTGGATGGTACGAAGGCTGATTTAATCCCCAGTTTTGATAGAGCCAGCTGAAGGCCTGATGTTGTAGGATACACTAAACTAACAGTTCGATGACCATTATGTGCACTCCAGACATCAATACCCTTCGGATAAAGCAAGGTAAACAAACCACCATACCTGATCGTGGAGAGGAGTGCCTGGTGCTGGCTCAGTACATGAGCCAGGAAAGCACTCTCGAATTTTGTGATCTTGCTGGGCTCCAGCTTGTCCAAGTGACCTCTGACACCAGCATAGATGACAGCCACCTGCTCCTCAATAGCCATGGGAACTGCAGGAAAAGACAGCACTCACACCACTGGAACTCTTCCATCAAGACACATCAGACTACACAGAGTCCTTGGAAGACCAAGTGCACATGGATAGCTTGGTCCAAGCAAATCTGCATTTACCACGTGCACAGAACAGACACAGTAAATGCCAACCAAGCCCAACTTCGTTAGCGCAAGGCACTAATGGGCACCCAGACCTAAAAACCCAGAGCACTCACCATACTGGCCCTGCTTGAGCAGCTCTGTCAGGCGCACACCGCGGTTCAGCAGCTGCTGCGTGGCAGCATCCAGGTCAGAGCCGAACTGGGCGAAAGCAGCGACCTCCCGGTACTGAGCCAGCTCCAGCTTCATGGTACCTGCCACCTGCAGGGGACAAATCAGAGCCACTGTCATCACCTGCAAGTGTGTCTAGGAGTTTGAAGGTTATCTTGCAGCTGAGAGTTGTCATGAGTCAGCTCTGCCTTGCATTCCACACAAGTCAATCTAAAAACTGACAGATGATTAGAAGCATTTCTAAAAATCCCACCCTTTAACATAAGCATGCTATTTTTCTCCCTGAAATGGCAACCATTGATACTAAACCTCTCTATCTCCATGTCTGGACTAAAAGCCTGGGGTTAAGAAAGAGTTCTCTACTTCTAACTGATCAGTACCCAGTTCAGCAGATCAAAACTTAATCCTACATCTTTATGCAGATACTATTTCCCTTTCTCCCACACCTTTCTCAGTAGGCAATGGAAGTATTAAAGAGATCTCTGAAGTTTGTTCTTTTATAATTTTATAACACTAAGAAATCCAAAGCTTTGTTCCCTCTCTGTTCACAGCTCGTCAGAGCGAAATGGCTCGGAAGGCCTACACACCACTCATCTCTACCAAGATGAGGAACAACAGTTTCACAATTACCTGCTTCATAGCCCTGGTCTGAGCAGCAGAACCCACGCGGGACACAGACAGACCAACGTTGATGGCTGGACGAATACCTTTGTAGAACAACTCAGTTTCCAAGAAAATCTGCAGGACAGAACTGTATCATTATCTTGTTCAGAAGCCTGGAGGCCTTCTCAGAGACCGGCCACTAAGATGGCGGGCTGTGAGGAAGCCCTACCTGTCCATCGGTGATGGAGATGACGTTGGTTGGAATGTAAGCAGACACGTCCCCAGCCTGAGTCTCGATGACAGGCAAGGCGGTCAGAGAGCCCCCCCCGAAGGAGTCATTCATTTTGGCCGCTCTCTCCAGCAGCCGAGAGTGCAGGTAGAACACATCACCAGGGTAGGCCTCACGGCCAGGGGGGCGGCGCAGCAGCAGAGACATCTGACGGTAGGCAACAGCCTGCGTGGTGCAAAGACAGCCTTCAGAGCTCAGCACCCCACTTAACATTTTGGATTTCTAAACCTGAGGTGATCTTACAGCTACAAACACCCATGCCACACCACGAGGCCTAAAACCAAAGTTTCCTGACCTGTTTGGACAAGTCATCATAGATGATTAGCGCGTGTTTCCCGTTGTCTCTGAAGTACTCCCCCATGGAGCAGCCTGAATAGGGAGCCAGATACTGCAGGGGTGCTGCATCGGAGGCTGTGGCAGACACCACAATGGTGTACTTCATAGCATCTGGAAAGGATTGGAGACACACACCTCTGAGTGCATCACCTCATTGTTGCCCTGAGTTTGCAGCTTTTCCATGTTTTCATTTTCTGTAACAGTTTCTCACGCACTTTCTGTAAACATAGCCATGTTTTGTTAACCGTACTTTATTGTTTTTCATTCCATTCTCCTAGGCGGAGACATTTGATGGATTTTTCCTTTGACCAGTGTGATTGAGGGGTGGTAATTTCTCCCTCCAATCCGTGGTGGTTTTTAGGAACATATAATAAAGCTCGGGGTCTCTGACCCCGGGGCCTTTCCTTGCTTCTCTCCTGACAAGGTGTCTGCGTGGTTCTTTCGTGTCCAAGTACGACATCTCATCACGCCCAAAATCAGCAAATACAACAAGCATGTCAAGTACCCGTGCTGAAGCAAGTCCAGGCAGTGTCACTGCGCTGCTACAGGAAAGCCCGGCACACCAGCTGAACACATCTGCTAGCAGAACTGACTCAGAAGTCTCAAAGGCAAGTTTGTGGCAGCTAACATATAACACTTGCAGACTTCTTTCCCATTAAAAACAAAGCTTAAAACTAAAAGCTTTTGTTCTAGAAGTAACTCACACTGAAAGCCCATGGTTTCCTGGCTGCTGCAAGAAAGTACAACCCTTTGCTACACAGTCTCAAATAAATCACTGTCCTTAAAATGTGGGTTTTTCTGTGACAGATGCCAAGATCAGCAGGCAAGAGGCTGAAGTGCCTGAACTCTTGCAAGCTCTGTCACATGTGGAGCCGTGGTCATGGAGATCACTGACTCTGAAGAGATGCTATCATTTAATGCCTTGTGTTCGGGCAGTGAAAGCTCTTCACTGAATTTGCAGCTGCCATTCACACTGAGTGGCAAATGGAACACACGGGACAAATGCCAAGGCCATGACAACCTGAAGGCCACAGCTTGTCACCAGGCCTGCCTGACTGCCAGGATGAAGCTTTCAACTCTGCTGAAAAGAACCCTAAAATCACAGGGTGACTTTTCCAGAAGCAATTCAGCAGTTTGGGGGCCTCAAAATAGTCTTCCTAATTGTGATACAGGAAAAATGAGGGTTTTTTTTCCTATAGAGATTTCTTGTTCACAAAATTAATAATTCACTCATTTAGTAAGAATTCTGTCTACGCAGCCAGGAGAGGTCACAGCAGTACTGAGCACTGCAATGAGAACAGGATGTCATTAGGTGCCAAACATTAGGTGTAATTAGGTTCAACCATCTCCAAAAATCCGTACCTGCATCAGTAAGTCTCTTCACCAGCTGAGCAACAGTGGATCTCTTCTGGCCAATTGCAACGTAGATACAGTACAGCTTCTTCTTCTCATCTGTGCCATCGTTGAATCGTTTCTGGTTGATTATCGTGTCAATTGCAATTGAGGTTTTCCTGTAGAACAGAGAGGCTGCTAAGTTAAGCTGCCCAAGGTTCTCCCAGCCCCTACCCAGCCCTGTGTCCAGCTCCGTATCCTGGCACATGCTGTACCTGAGTCTCTGTTTAAGGAACATTTTAGGCTTGAGCATTTAACTTACCCAGTCTGCCTGTCACCAATGATCAGCTCACGCTGGCCACGACCAATGGGCACCAAACTGTCCACAGCCTTAATCCCAGTCTGCATGGGCTCACGCACAGAGATCCTGGGAATGATCCCAGGGGCCTTCAAGCCAACTCTCCGACGTGTCTTAGATGCAATAGCGCCCTTAAAAGAGAGGAAAAAACTGCTGAGGTCTGTATCACACAGAGGAAAGCAGAGGTAGGTAACATCCAGCTACACTTACCTTCCCGTCAATTGGATTGCCCAGGGCATCTACAACGCGGCCCAGCAGCTCCTCCCCCACTGGAACATCCACAATGGCACCAGTCCTCTTCACAACATCCCCTTCCTTGATCAGTCTGTCGTTACCAAACACGACAACACCAACGTTGTCGGGCTCCAAATTCAAGGACATCCCCTGGGGCAGAGATCACATTACCCTGAGAAAATCCATACTGACATGCATAAAAACTTTAATATTCATGATTACTTTACTGTGTACAAAATCCTCCATGATCTACCTCAACCTTATTTGTGACAATAGTCAAGGCTCTGTTTTTATGTACAAAGTATCTATTTCCTTCCACATGGGCTAGAGAACCTGCCTAAGCTTTCAACTTACCAGGTAATTATACCTCAGCAGCCTAGCACTCAAGCCACTCATTTCTCTAAAAAGAGAAAGGGTAAGCAAGGTTCAAGTACAGTATTACTCTCTTGCCTATAAGCTGGACAAAGGAAAAGCACTGGCTTCTTCTGTGCCTAAGGTGAGATGGGTCATTAAAAATGCTCAAAGAGCTGTTGCAGTACTCTTGAAACAGGTTTTAAACTCTAACCCACTGTTAGGACTACAAGAAGCCAGCCAGCTGCATATTGTATTGAAGCAGAGAGACCATTATTAAACAGCAAACAGAAAAGACACTCTGAAACTAAAGAAAAAAATCCAGTGCCAGGTTAGTTCTTTTACTTTCTAAATGAAGACAAAGACAGCTTAAATGCTGGCTGAGAATCAGATGGTGACACTGAAAGCAAAGTGTTGCAAATTTTTAAAAAATCACCAGTTACTACATAATCAAGTTGCAACGAAGTTAATGCAATGTTCGTAGTGGTACCTCCAAGCATAGTCTTAGCTTCTTCTTAAAAAAACTGTCTTTGGAGTATCTCTGTGCTAAAGGAACTGCTTTAATGACCGCTTACCTTCAGCCCAGAAGAGAATTCAACCATCTCTTCTGCCTGGACATTTCTCAGGCCGTACACGCGGGCAATACCGTCACCAATCGAGAGCACGCGGCCGGTCTCCTCCAGCTCAGCTGAGGTGTCAGCTCCCAGGATGCGCTCCTCGAGAATAGAGGATACCTCAGCAGTACCTGGAGAGACGTATTTCAGACCAGATTAGCCCATTAAGGTACAATATGCACTCAGTAAGCTTGTCTCAAATTCACAGTGGCCTTTCTCAGCTGCGCCACAAAGTCTAGCTAACAACACCTTCACTGAGGATAAGATAAATACCAGCTTCTGTATTCCCAGCTAATAAAAGCAGCTTCAAGTCATCATTACCAGCCAGCTTCAACCAAAACAGGCCTAGCTGTGTAGTTATCCACTCTCCTGATTATGTCCTACACTGTCTCTCCCTAGAAAGCAATTAGATTTAATTAATCAGCCTTAGCCCAGGCAGAACATGGCTGCTAGCAGAGCAGTTACTTAGCCCTGGATGCATCAGAACAACCTGCCAAATGATTTGTAATCCAAGATGCACACATATATAAAGGAACTTCATTCATTTCAGAAGCAAGTTGTTTGATATAAGGTATAAAAATATATTCTCCATATTTATTCAATCTGACTTACAACAGCTTGTTACCTCCTCAGCTAAGAAACGGTAAATAACACTGTAAAACGTATTTTCTAGTAATGCCCTTAATCACCTTCAACCACTTGAAAAAAATGTGCATGAAGCACTGCCAAACACACTGCTACACAGTACAGCTGTCTTCTCTGAACACCACACTGCTGGCAGGAAAAAAAAGTTGTGCTCAAGGACACAAGGTCAAACCCAGGCAGGCCTGGGAAAGTCACCCACTCCTTCTTTCTGTTACACGCAACTCCAATCTAGGGCAAATTTTTTTCAAATAATCTTCATATAATGCTGCAGGTGACTGGAATCCTAGTGAAGCAGCTAAGCTAAGTAAGCCAGCTGACACACGGCCACTCCCTGCTCTGGGGGCACTGTCAAGTTTTTAAAGTGCAGTTTGCTGAATTTGACTAACAGTTCACTTAAATACTCTCAGAATATAAACGTCCTCAAGTGCTGTCAACTAACACTCACCATAATCTAATTCCTTTTTGTCTGACAGACCAAATTCTTAAACCACACTCAAGACCTTTCTCAGACTCACCAGTTTTCTGAAAGCATGGTTTGGAGGCATGGAGGTTTCTTGAAGCAACAAATGCTGCACCAAGGGTGTTCCTGGAAATCTAAAATAAGTCATTGTTTCAGTGAAATTTCTTCAATTGTGCAAAAAAAAATGCTGAGAGATTAACACATCTTTGATCTTGAGCTGCTTATGATGCATCTCAGCTTTGAGTTAAGCTCCACAGCACCCCATTCACAGCTATGGAGCTCTGGAACCAAGTCCAGCACCACTAAGAAAGGACAGACAATGAAGGTGATTGCTCCAAATCCCTCACTGCATTTTTCTGCAGTGCAGTGATGTCACCATCAAGTACTGCAGCAGATCCCAAAGAGAAACCTCCTCACATTTGGCATTTCCGTGCTGAACATCAGAACCCTGGGGCATAGAGAAATCACTGTCCCACTCGGATTCTGCACAAAGAGAAGTAAGGTTGTGTCTTCGAAAACAAATCTAACTGCAGAGATTTTGGTATTGTTAACACACATAGAAAAAAACCACAAAGCACTATAACAAAAAACCCTCCGGATCACAATTACTTTGGAAAACAGCTGAGATCATGAGTCCAGCCTATGACCAAACACCTTGCCAACTAGACCATGGCACTAAGTGCATTATATCCTTAAACACCTCTAAGGCTGCTAACTCCACCACCCCCCTGGGCAGCCAATTCCAATGTCTAATTACGCTTCCTGCGAACTCTTCCCATGGCCGATTTTAAACACTAAGGAAGAAAAAATCTGTGATACTGAGTGCATTATAAAATTATGCTTTTGCATCTTAAGCAAGGCTCCCACTGCAGCACCACGCATCAACGCTGATGCCATTTAATGCACCCCGAGCAGGCTTCTCCCCCGTTTGTATCCACTGGAGACACCGGCAGGAGTGTTTCCTCACAAACACGGGATAAACCCCTCCACCCCCTGGCACCTCACACCCACAACCCCGACCTTGCCCTGGCAGCTTTCAGCCACTAACCCGAGCCCGGGCAAGGATACCCCGTTCCTCAGCGGGGTCTCTCACACAATGCCGAGGCGGCACCTCCTGTTTCCCTCCCGATGTCACCCCCTCACCCCCTCAATGTCACCGCGGCCACCAAGATGGCGGCGGCGCCGCGTCCCCCCCCGGCCCCGCCAGCTCCGGGGCGGGCATGGCGCTCACCAGGCCGGCCTGCCGCGGCAGGGAGCGGGCGAGGGCGGCAGCCACGCGGGCGGAGAGCATCGTGGCGGCGGCGGGTCCCGGGGAGGCTCAGGCTGTGGGACGCTGAGGGCTGCCGGCCGCGCGCTCTGCACACAAAATGGCGGTGGCGCCTCACGCCCCTTTTGGCGCCGAGGCCGCGCCCAGGGGGCGGGGCGCGCAACGGAACTGCTTCCCGTGCCCCTGATTTATAGGTGTGTGTGTATATCTATCTACCTATCTGTCTGCACACAAATATGTATAATATGCAACAAAAATAATACAAATAATTAACAAAACCTAAATGAGGCTCTTAGAAAAAAGCCCGCTGCGGGAGGTGTCCTTGAAATGGCCCTGAGCGGGCGGAAGGGGCGGGGAGTGAGGGAGGACCGGAGATGCGACACGGGAAGGAATAGGGACAGGAACTGAGGCTGGGACAGGGACAAGGGCAGGAGCACTGAAAGGAACAGGGACAAGTACATGGAAAGGAACAGGCACGGGGACAAGGGTGGGGACAGGGGCACGGAAAAGAACAGGAAGAGGGACAAGGGCAGGAGCACGGAAAAGAACAGGGACAGGGGCACGGAAAAGAACGGGGACGAGGACAGGGGCAGAGACAGGGACAGAATCAGGGGCAGAAGTGTTACCCTGACCGGGCTCGTTCCCCGGTGTGCAGCACGATTTCACGCACCGAGGCGAGGTATTTCTATCTTATTGTGGTTAGCACAAAGCAGGGAGCTGGGTGTCTAGTGTATTCATCACCAAAACGTTACTCTATTTATACATTTCAACAACCAACGGCGTCAACTTTCACTGGTTACAAATTACATAACTTCTCTGTTAGTAATATTTTATTAACTATCACTTCAATTAATTACCACTCAGGTCGCTCTTTGCTAGTTAGGTCTCTCGCTTTCACGTTCATTAGTCTTTTGAGTTGGTGGTCAGTGAGATGCTGGACACAATCTCCCACTGCCAGAATTGCTCTCTCTCAGGTACTGCTCAGTTCTGCTGACTTCAGTCCTGGTGGCTTTCATCCAAACAGCCCATTCCTCTTGGAATCATCTTGATTTCCTTAAAAAATTAGCCAAGCATACAGTGCTCACAATGTGCAACTGCTTAATCATAGCTGTCCTGCTACAGCTACTGATTAAATGTTGAGGGGTGCAAATCTTGTGGGGCTCAGTATCAGGGGTAGGGAAAGGGATAGGGGCAGTGACAGTGTTGCCTGCAAAAATTGGATTTCTTACCTGGTGTGCAATAAGCCAATAATTAGACACACAAGAGGGACACTGATTATTTATTGCAGGGTTGTTCTGAGTCTGGGTGCTCAGTGGTATTCCACAACTATCAAACCTCCTCACTGTTTATACATTTTAGCATACAAAGGCACTAGCATTCACTGGATACATGTTACATAGTTCTATTGTTAATTAGTACTATATTGGTTAATGATCCTGTCGTTTCTCATGCCCAGTCTTTCTCTTCTTTTGTGTCAGTGGGTTTCTTGGGTCAGTCATCTGTGAGTCTGTGGTCGCAGATCCCCTCATGCCAGAATTACTCTTTACTCAGTCAGAACTGATTTCAGCAGAGATGCTGGGTTCACTTTATTAGTTTCTTTCTCATCTTGCAAGCTCAGGCAGATGTCCCTGTGGCCTGTAAATTCTACATTCTCTGTACCCACTGTCAGTGGTACATCCTTCTCCCCAAGCTTTGTTAGGCTCCCCCTAGGTCTGAGATCATTGAAGCATGTCAAGCCCTAAACCTTGAAAACGCAATGCCACCAACAAGTAATTTGTTTTCTCTTAACATGTGGACATCACTCAGAGCTTGCTTGTTAGCTGCTGTTTCATGGATTAAATCTGGTTGCCCCAAGCATAGAAGCCCGGAAGGTAAGTGTGTCAGGGACCAAAGAAGGATATAAGGCCTGATATATTTGGTCTGCAGTTGTGCACATCGGCAAGATAATGTAGAAGAAGACCTTATTATTAATTGGTAGCACTAACCTTCAGAAATGAAACTGTGCATTGGTTACCTGGTGGAATTCATCCCGTGAAAAGGGAGCAATACACAGTAAAGCCCTTGCTGGCATGGACGTGTGAGCATGGGCCCTCGTGACCTCATCTCACCTGCTGGCCCCGCGTGAGATGATGCTGAAACTGGCCACTCCTGAGGAGGAGATACAAGGTGTGGTTCTGGGGTGGAGGGGAGAGGAAGACATGATGCACGTCGTTTTCATCCCGGGGACGCCCTGAAGGTGCGCTGCCTTCCTGCCCCTCCCGCTCGGGAGCCGTGCTCCATCTCCTTCTCCTGCTCGGCGGCTTCTCCAGCACCCAGGGGTCAGTACCTACTTATTGCTAACACAACTGATAAAATTGACTTGCTGTGCAATTCTGACTGTGTCTTGAGTTTTTTGTGCACAGGCATCCTCCCAAACCCATAACATTATTGGTGATGAGGATGGGATGCCCAGAGCACAAAAACTGATGCTGGCAGGAGTGTGTATGTGTGAAACTAACGCTGGTCTGAGTGCATATTAACACAGACGGGGCTTGGGCAGTGGAGCGCACGGTTGCGCCAGGAGAGTGGGCATGTAGCTGCACCAAGAGACGCTGTTTGTGTGTGTGGCTGCTAGAAATAGCGATACTGTTTAGTTTATATGGGAGAGCCTGGTCAGTGGAGAGCATAGCTGACCCAGGACAGGCTGTTCTGTGGTCAGTGGGCCGCATGGTTGCTCCAGGGGAGTGGAAGGCACCGCTGTTGTGTGTGTGTACAGGGCTTAGTCAGCAAAGCGCGGGGCTGCACCAGGAGAGTGAAGCGCGTCACTGCACTGAGACACACTGTGCTATGTGTGTGGTATATGGGGAGTCACGATTTAGTTCGGGTACCTGGTTGTGTGTGGGAACTTAGCAGTGTTTATCTGTGTCCGAGGTGTAATTGGTGTCATACAGTTGTTATGCGGTGGTGTGGATCTTGTAGATGTAACTGGAGTACTTTTGAAATTGAGTTAGCAAAAACCCTTAGTCCTTTGTGTTTGTGGTGCCATCGGACAATACCAATAGAACAGAGTTATCGTCCTTATTGTTTTTGTTGTCACTATCACAATCCTGTGCAAGTGTAGTGGTAAAAAATGTTTCGGAAAAAGGAGCCTCAGGCTTTGGCTCCCTCAGTGGAGCGAGCAGGGTGGACTCAGGAGCCGTGGAGTACACTATGGCATAAACTAGAAACTTGTACAAATACTGGATTAGAACCATGAGAGGCTAAAGATCCTATGGAAGTGTTAAAATACTGGGGAGAGTTTGTTCAAACTTCTCGAACAGGGTCTAAAGAGTGGCTAGTTCATGCTGGCCGAATGGCAGGTTGCCTGTTATTTGCATACAAAGTTGCAGTGGAAAAGAATGAAGAGCTAGTACAGCAGTTAGTTGAACAGGACAAGGACATAGAGCAGCTGAGAGCTGATGTAATTTTACAGAGGCAAGCGTTTGTAGCTGCTGTTGAACAGGGTGAGCGATTGGGGAAAAAATGTGCAGTTTTAGCAGAACAGTTTGCTGTTCAGGTTGCTAAGAAGCGAGGGAAAAAGAATGACAGAAAGGCAGCTGGCCCACGGGTTCATGCAATTGTTGCAAACCCAGATTGGGACCCAGAAACCTGGGATGGAAATATTTGGAGCTCTGATTCCTTTACTGAGGAAGAGTCTGATGTAATAAAGGGAGGTCTTCATGCCGGTCCTGTGTTTAAAAGAAAACTAGTGATTGGAGGAAATGGACAGGCTGTTCAGACGGATGAACTCACTGATTATAGCTCTGAGGAGATTAAGAATTTACTGGAAAAATATAAAGAGAGGCCAGGGGAGAAACCCCAAAACTGGCTAGTACCTCTTGTAGAAGAAGGAGCTGATACTATGTTGCTGAATAGTGGAAATGCTAAAAAGTTTATGGGGCTCACTTCTGACATGTATGTGCAGTCTACATTACACCATGTTGGGGACAATAGTGTCACTCTGGTTTCAGTTGTTGGGGAGGGGTTTTCAGATCGGTATACCAATGATGCTGCTTGGCCGGCCGTGGCCGAAGAATGGACAATTTTAAAACAAGCATGCAATCTACTCAAAGCAGAAGGCGTCAGAGTAAGCATCATGATGGGAACTCCTGAGCTTTATATGGCTCAACCCCTAACTCCTCCTATGTGGAATGCTATCCTAGAGGGATGCCCAAAAGGGTGGAAAGCTTACCTTATACCTGTACTTTTAGCTGAATGAGGGAACCCGATTGAACAGGTTATTGAAAAAGTGAATCAGTTAGGTGACTTACCAGGACTAGACTCAGTGGACTCGGTCCAGAGTCAGAGGAGAACTGAAAGTGGCAAGGGGAAGCCAGGTGAACGGACCCGATTGTTTTGTATACTGCTTAACAGAGGGGTAGATAAGAAGAAAATAGATGGATTACCTGTACAAGACTTGCGCCGTATGGTACAGGAATCCCAGGATAGGTGTGTGTGGAAGGTGGAATATCCAGGGCTAGGAACACCAGAAATCCCAGCATTTACTCCATCTGCCCCGCTTTATCTGTGGAAAGACACTAAGGAAGCTGTAGCTGCAGCAGAAGGACAACTAAACACTGAACAGAGAATAGACCAAGCCCCCGTGTTGGGCAGCTATGTGTTGCAACAAGACCCCTGTCCCTTTACCAGATGTGGTCAGATGTAAATAAACAGGGAGTCCATGTGCTTGTGGATAGAGGTGCGGAGGTCACTATCATACATGGTAACCCAGACAAGACATGGGGGACAACTGCTCCCGTGTGGGAGTTAGGTGAAAAACCTGTAGTGGGAAAAATGACCAAACTAAAATTACAGATTGGAGATTGAGACCCTCATACCTATTCTGTTATGGTTACTTCAATTGGTGAATACATATTAGGCATGGATGTGTTAACGGCGTGCCACATTAGAAATTAATGGTACCTGTTGGGCTTTTGGCACCACACAGTGGCTACATGCCAGAGCCATCACTGTGGGGCTTATACAACAGGAAGCAGACATTCCAGTAGCTACCGAAATTGCAAATATCAAACAATACAAGATCTCAGGAGGAGATGCAGAAATTCGAGCAACCATCAACGACTTGCTACAAGCAGGAGTAGTTCATTGTACACACTCTCCTTTTAACAGTCCTGTCTGACCTGTAAAAAAGTCAGATGATAGCTGGAGAATGACTCTGGACTACAGAGCATTGAACAAGAAAACACTCCCCATAACTGCTGCTGTCCCAGAGGTTGCTGCACTGGTACACCAAACTCAGGTGCATCCAGGAACATGGTATGCGGTGATTGATGTAGCTAATGCATTTTTCACGATTCCTATTCCCCCGTGCTGCTCAGGATCTGCCTTTATCTGGGGAGGAAGTCAATACACCTTCACATGTGTACCTCAAGGGTATAAACACAGCCCTGCATTCTGTCACCAAGCAATACACTGCACTTTAACATAGCACACTGCACCTGCTGAGGTACAGATTTTACAATACATATGATATTCTCATGCAAGGACTGCATATAGAACAGGCGCAACAAGAACTGGATGCGATAATTGAATTACTGTGGCAATGTGGGTGGGCAGTCAACTCTAAGAAAATCCAGGGTTCAGCACAAGAGGTTAAATACTTAGGCATTACCTGGACTTGTGGAATTCAGCAATCCCAGAGAAAGCTCTACCCAGTATCCGAGCGTGGCCAGCTCCAGAAGATAAAAAGGAGGTACAGTGCTTTTTAGGTGCTGTTGGGTACTGGTGATTGTACGTACCTGGTTTAGCAGTGCTACTTGAGGCATCGTTCAAAGGAATCGAGAAAAGGGCTCAGTGTGACTGGGGGTCAGAACAGCAGATCGCCTTTGATAAAACCCGAGCAACCATTCAGGAACATACGGAATTGCATCCAATGCACCCAGGACCAGTAGAACTACACGTTACCCTGGAAAGGGATGTGGCCCTGTGGAGCCTCTGGAGGCTCCAAGATGGGCGAAGGCGTCCATCAGGGTTTTGGTCTCGCCGCCTGACAGGTGCTGAGGGCAGATACACAGCATTTGAAAAGGCCTTGTTGGCTGTGTTTTGGGCTCTCCTTGACACTGAAGCGAGAACTGAGGGCCACGAGGTGATGGTGCGTACTGACGTGCCGGTGGTTACATGGGCCTTAGCGCCGGTAGCCACTCATAAAATAGGGCATGCACAGGAAGCAACCATAGTGAAAATGAAGTGGTATGTAGGAAAGGGCAAAACCAAGGCCAAAAGGAGTTCATCAATTACATGATCTCGTAAGTCAACGACACACAGAGCCTAATCAAGGAACCTATGACATGCACAACTATCAAATAGACGGGTGGGGAAAACCCTATGACCAGCCAACAGACATTCAGAAACAAACTGCATGGTTGACTGATGGTACTGGAGAGACTAGACGTGGCAAGCCAAGTTGGAGAGCTGCTGCGCTCAATCCAGCTACACAAACTCAGTTGGTAGTCGATGGAGAGGGAGGTAGCAGTCAGCTGGCTGAACTGATTGCTGCCTGGCAAGCCATAGATGCGACACTGCCGAACGCCACTTGTTATCTGTACAGAGACTCATGGGCTTGTAAACTGGCTAGGTAAATGACACACAGATAATTGGCAAATAGGCACAAAAACTGTGGGGGGAAAGGACTACTGGGTTACGATATGGGATCTCTTACAAGAACAAGAAGTGTGAGTGTTCCATGTTGATGCTCACACTGCAGAAGATGAGACAAAGAGATGGAATGCACAAGTAGATCAGTTGGCTCATGTGAGGAAAGTAGATACAAATCCACACCAAGCAGATATACAGATGCTAGCCAAATGGGCACATGAAAAAGCTGGTCAGGTGGGCCGTGACGCTACAGTAGCACAGGCTAAACAACAAGGTATACTTATTCCGCCTGATGTAGCTCACACCATTGTTCATACCTGTGATGTATGTCTCGCATTGCAGGATAAGGGAACCTGGGTACAACCTGTGGGACAAATCAAAAGGGGCAAAGGTCCTGCTGAAGTATGGCAAATTGATTACATAGGCCCTCTTCCTGAACACAGGTGACAGCACTATCTTTGTGTTGCAGTTGATACTTTTTCGAGTGTTATGGTAGCTGTTCCGAGCAGGTATAGCAACAACTACACAACAATGTGCTGTTTAGATACTATTGACCTATGCTATGGGACACCCGTAGAAATCCAATCAGATAATGGGTCACATTTCAAGAATCACCAAGTACAAGCTTGGGCAGAGGACTGGGGAATAAATTGAGTTTAGCATCTGCCATACCATCCACAAGGAGCTGGCCTTGTTGAATGCCTAAATGGACTGTTGAAGCAACAATTAAAGCATCCGAGAGACAACTCCTATAAAAAGTGGGTTGACCATTTATCTGAGGCCGTATGGATATTAACCAGCCATGTTGTGGCTGGGACACAAATCCCCTTGATGTGTATGAAGGGTCCAAACACCCGACCTGTCAAGTTTCCCATCACGTCAGTAACACATATTAATGGCCAAGAACATCAAGCCGGAGTAGAAAGTGGGTATGTGTCTATCATACAGGAAATCACACTCGCATTTCACCCAGCAGAAATACAGTGGGTAAAAACTGATCTAGTGATTGGAACACCAGAAGACCAGAAAGTGTTTTTATATATTGCTTGTACTCCCACTTTAGTAGCAAGTAGATTTGTAGGTTTAAACCCTGTACGGCCACAGTCTAAGGGGCCACTCAGCTTGGGCATCCGGAACACCGCTCCTTCCACTCGAGTACTCCCTAGTGGAACTACAGGGTTGATTTTCTTTTGTGTTGTGTCCTCTCTGTCTGTTCAGGGTCCCGAACAATTCTACTTCTCAGGTGCCAAAGTATGGTATCAACCCCCCATGGAACCTGCTCCTATCACTGCTGAGGTGACAGCAGCAGAAGCAAATCAGGCAGTTATTGCTGTTCCAGGGGAGCGGCACTGGCACCGCGTGCCTGCGCAGCACTTATGTCAGAGGGAGTAATGGGAGGGCGCAGGAGGGGAGGGGGAGATAACTGTTCTTCTGCCTATATTTTTACAGGATACCTCAAACTCATACCCCCCTGGAACAAAACATCTGGGAGACACTGGCTAAGGCAATTGAACAGGATACCATATGCCTTACCATGGCTACGCCCCAGAACCCATTCACGATGGGTTTGATTGGTGTTCCTCTCGCCTCCTGTGAGATGCAACAGTTATGTAAGGACATTTCTGCATCTGTGACCTGTTTGCCTACAGGATTGTCTGAGTCCAATTTGAGTGTCTGTCTCAACTTGGAAAATCTCCTCCTTTGCCCCACAAGAGCTGCGGATTTTAGACACCTTGAATGCAGATAGTTGTACTACCTTTAACTTTATCAGCACAAGAAATGGCCCTATTGCTTGGTGGGTCAATGCTACAGTACCGTGGTATCAACATGCTTCACACTGGTGTAATTCAACCACAACACAGTCAATTTTAAGTTCTAGTGTACCTACGCAACTCCCACAAGGTATCTTCTTAATCTGCGGGGATTGATTTTAGGCTGGAGTGCCCATGGCAATTAAAGGTGGACCATGTACTTTGGGAAGGCTAACCCTTTTCTCTTCTAACATGACTGCTGTAATATGGATCAAACAAAATCGGACTCACCACCATCACACTAGGGACATACCTGCTTTTTCTCCTGACTGCTGAGATACAGTAGACTTTTGGAGTGCTGCCAAGATAATCGCTGCTTTTCATTAGCTTGTGGGGTTGCTAGAGCTAAGGCCCTCACGAGCTTGAATAGGCTTGGCTATTGAATAGGCTTGGTTAGCAAAGTTTAGTAATTCTACTAGCACAGCTATACCTGATTTGTTAATTGATGTACACAGTATTAAGCATGCTACACTACAGAATCTAGCAGCAATTGACTTTTTGCTTTTAGCACGTGAACATAGATGCAAAGACTTTGACAGGTTGTGTTGTATGAACTTGAGTGACCATTCTAGGTCTGTTCATGCACAGCTACAGAAGATCCAGACACTCAACACCTTGTAGAGAACACCAGTTGAGATCCGTTTGCTGGGTGGACATGGGGGTGGAAGGAGTTAAAGAAAGGATTAGCATTGCTTTGTGCTTTCGGTATCGGATTTTTGTGTATCATCTGTTGTATGCCTTGTTTCATATCTGTAACGTGATCTTTAATGGATAGTATGTTCCATCATACTGTTGTTCGAATGGTAGAATATCGACGTGTTCCAACTGCGGACCACACCGTGGCACATGTCAGGGACTGAAGACAGGTCTAAGGCCTGGCATACTTGGGCTGCAGTTGTGCACATCGGCAAGATAATGTAGAAGAAGACCTTATTATTAATTGGTAGCACTAACCTTCAGAAATGAAACTGTGCATTGGTTACCTGGTGGGATTCATCCCGTGGAAGGGGAACAACACAATACACTGTAAAGCCCTTGCTGGCATGGACATGTGAGCATGGGCCCTCGTGACCTCATCTCACGCGCTGGCCCCGCGTGAGATGATGCTGAAACTGGCCACTCCTGAGGAGGAGATACCAGGTGTGGTTCTGGGGTGGAGGGGAGAGGAAGACATGATGCACGTCGTTTTCATCCCGGGGACGCCCTGAAGGTGCGCTGCCTTCCTGCCCCTCCCGCTCGGGAGCCGTGCTCCATCTCCTTCTCCTGCTCGGCGGCTTCTCCAGCACCCAGGGGTCAGTACGTATTTATTGCTAACACGACTGATAAAATTGACTTGCTGTGCAATTCTGACTGTGTCTTGAGTTTTTTGTGCACAGGCATCCTCCCGAACCCGTAACAATAAGGGGGCTAATGTGTGTGTGCCTCAAACACCAATATCTGGACAACTGTGGAGCCAACCAAGGATTGTTGGTAACAACAATCAAGGTTTGATGGTAAAAACGCAGCTCAGAGGAAGAACAGGATGTGGTTGGAGAAGGGGCCATTCAGAGATAGGGCAGCATTTTTCTGGGAGAAACATCCTTGTTCTAGTTCCTGGAGGTAAACACAACACAGCACAGGAATGAGGCCGAAAAGTGGTCTAGGACTGTACAGGGAATCAAGACCACCAGAGACCCCTGAAGCCCTCTGACCCATTTCCAGAAAGGTCTAGAAGAATGAATTGCAGATGATAAATTTGCATAGAAAGTAACAAAGTTACTTCCAGGGCAGGGGAAACTCTCTATAAAAGGGCCTCCCATCAAGACCATGCATACAGACACCCCAGGACCCTGGACATCCCATCAGCTGGATCAACACTGGAACCACAGCTGGTGATCTCGCTCTTTCATCCTCTCTCCCCTCTTTAATCCATCCGGCTTTCCTCCCTTTCCCCTACACCTTTATCCAAAACCCACTGCCATGGGCTTATATTAGGAAGCCTGACTTTCGTCTTTCCTTTTAACCACTAGCATCTGTGAATCCTGGATGCTCCATTCCCCTAAAGGGTTGGACATCACACCAAGCCATGTCCCACCTGGCCTTGGACACTTCCAGGGATGAGGCAGCCACGGCTGCTCTGGGCACCCTGTGCCAGGGCCTCCCCACCCTCACAGCCAAGAATTCCTTCCCAATATCCCATCCAGCCCTGCCCTCTGGCACTGGGAAGCCATTCCCTGTGTCCTGTCCCTCCAGGCCTTGTCCCAAGTCCCTCTGCAGCTCTCCTGGAGCCCCTTTAGGCCCTGCCAGGGGCTCTGAGCTCTCCCTGGAGCCTTCTCTTGTGCAGGTGAGCACCCGCAGCTCTCCCAGGCTGGCTGCAGAGCAGAGGGGCTCCAGCCCTGGCAGCAGCTCCGTGGCCTCCTCTGGACTGGCTGCGGCAGCTCCAGGTCCTTGTGCTGTTGGAGCCCAGGACTGGAGGCAGCTCTGTCACTGGAGGTGAGGTGGGGTCTCACCTGAGCAGGGCAGAGGGGCGGAATCCTGGCCCTCAATCTGCTGCTGGGGATGCTTTTATGTCCCATATATGAGACAGGATTTGGTCTGCCAGTGAGAAAGTGCTGAAACTCAGGCAGGCACAGTGTAATCCAGAGGACTGGTAAAGCCACAGGCCCCAGCGGATTCCCTTTCTGGGTATTGGTAAGGTTAAGTGAAAAATCCTCAGCTACCTTGGCATGTGTTGTACCAAATGTGATGCTTCAGCAATGCTTTCCATGCTGATTATTTCAGAAATCGCTTAAATTTCTGTACAACTGCCTGGAAGAAAAAAAAAAACACATGCATATAAATAACCAACTCCACCACTGCCCTGGGCCAGGGCTTGACACCCCTTTCTTTGAAGACATTTTTCTAAATATCCAATCTAAACTTCCCCTGGCCCAGCCCGAGGCCGTTCCCTCTCCTCCTGTCCCTGTTCCCTGCGAGCAGAGCCCGACCCCCCCGGCTGCCCCCTCCTGTCAGGGAGTTGTGCAGAGCCACAAGGTCCCCCCTGAGCCTCCTTTTCTCCAGCCTGAGCCCCTTTCCCAGCTCCCTCAGCCGCTCCTGGGGCTCCAGCCCCTTCCCCAGCTCTGTTCCCTGCCCTGGACACGCTCCAGCCCCTCAATGTCTCTCTTGTCCTGCGGGCCCAGAGCTGTCCCCAGCACTGGAGGTGCCCCAGCAGGGCCAGCACAGGGGACGGGCCCTGCCCTGGGGCTGTGTCACACCGTGGCTGGGACAGCCCAGGGGCCATTGGCCTCTTGCCCACCTGGGCACCTCTGGGCTCATGTCCAGCCGCTGGCACAGCACCCCCAGGCAGCTTTCTGCTATACTTGCTGACGTCTTCCTCTCGCATCTCTTTTGTTTCGTTTTGCCCTTGTTGCGGTTCGCTTGGCGTTTTTTTAACACCTTCCCTTAACTAAAAGACGACTCGATTCAGAATGTTTAACGTTGAGAGTCACCGCTAATAATTTTTTTCACTATTACTTTTCCCCGCGGCGTAACCCACGCTCGGCCGCTCCCTCCGGCGTCCCGCGGCCGCGGCCCCGCCCCTCAGCCGCCCACTCCCGTCAGGCTCCGGGCGGGATGGCGGCGGCGGCGGGAGAACCGGCCCGAGATCCCTTCGAGGAGAAGCTCGTACGGGTGAGGGAGGCCGGCGGGGCCTTGGCTCGCTTTCTCTTTTCGTCACAGTTTTCCTCACGCGCACACACAGATCGTTCGGGCTGTTTGCGCCGAAGGGTGCGGTGGTTTTCTCTTGGGCTGCGTGTGTAGGTCGCTGAGGTGCTGGTATGGCAGCAGGATGAAGAAGGAGGTGCTAGGAAAAAATTGCTTTTAGAGTTATACGGCTGCGTCCATTCTCCGTCAGGTTTGTTAGGCAGCCTTATGCAGGAATTAATGTTCCTTACATGATGTAGAACTTCCACGTTCTTCAGTTATTGCTGATCATGATATAACCTTTCTAGTCTAATTAGGTTGGATATTAGGGAAAATTTCTTCACTCAAAGGGTTGTCCAGGCCTGGCACAGCTGCCCGTGGAGGCATGGGTTAGTGGTGGCCTTGGTAGTGCTGGGGGAGTGGTTGGGCTTGACGATCTTGGAGGGCTTTTTCAACCCAAGCAATTAAATGATTCCATAATCACAGCCCTGCCTGAGAGGACTGAGTTATCTCTCGTTTCTGACCTTTTTTTTAGTGGTACAAATGCTTTGCAGGGCTTGTGCCCGCACATTGTGGTGACTCTCTCCCACTCTCCTGCAGAGACTGTTCCCGGTGATGGCTCGGGCAGTTTTATCCCACACACTTTAGCACAGTGTTCACCAGTTTTCCAAACTCCCATTTAACATCTCTTGGGTCATTACTGTGTCTGTAGCCAAGAGATCTTGTGAAGGAAAAGATAAAAATTTGTCACATGGAGATAAGCAGGTGTCCAGAGAAATGAGGAAGATTAAAAGGGATATAATATAATTTTCTAGACCACAGAGGTTGTTTAAAGAAGAGGGAAAGGGCTTTGTTTCCCCTTTTTCCACCCATGCCTCCTGGACTGATGTAGGAGTTACTATTCAGGAATGCAGAGGTTGCAGTGGTTTACGTTTTTCACATCTATCAGCTATTTTCTGTCATTTCACATGACTGCTTGCTCTTTTGTCTCCCTTCTCTGGCAGGTTACTTTATGGCTAAAGAAAATATATGGGGATATGCCTGTTCCAAAGTATGAGGTGAATGAAAGGACAGTGGATATTTTGCATGAAGTTATGGAATTTAATGAAGAGAGTGATAGGGATGTTTCGTTGCTGATAGAGGACATGAAGGACCGGGCAACCAAGTATGAAGCAGAAGGTGAGTTTGCAGCTCCATTTCTCAGTTCCATCCTAGTCAGGCTTTTCTTAGTGATCCTGCAGACTGTCTTTGTTAAAAACTTAGGGGTATATATATAAGCGTATGTAATTGAAACAGACATCAGCTTTTGTTCTGATGCAGTTTATACTACAATGCATCACACACCTTCTTTTCAGCTAAATTTACAGTGACATAAGGTTGGTCAAGGACAGTTTCTTAAGCCGTCTTGAGCAGGCCATAGATGTGGATGTCTTGGGGTGACTCTATCATGTGTATCCCCTATCATGCTCTATGCCCAAAAAGTAATATTGTGCCTTTTCTGTGCCTTTAAACTGAGCTTGAGGGAAAAAAAAAAA
>VZTD01003867.1:152836-218347 GCA_013397725.1 Rhagologus leucostigma
TCAGGGGCTATATTACTAGATTTTGGCCAAACCGGCACAGTGGGCAAGCAGGTTAATTGCTAAAACCTCCTAGTCTGCTGAGCTGGATAGCACAGCACGGATGTATTGCCTGGATAGAGAGGGAAGTGTCCCTGCAGCTCATTCAAGAGTCTGAGCTGGTGCTAAGCCACTGTTAAGGAAAACCTTGGAGGAATCTGAAACAACATCGAGGTGATTAAGTTGTACTGAAGCTGCCTAGAGTGAATATTTTATGATGTGTTTGGGTTTTTTTGAGCAGGTGAGTGCTTTGGGAGACCATGATATGTTTTTAACACACATACTGAAGGACTGCGCCTTCACTGGCTTTTCTAAGGAAGGAATTTCACTTTTCTGTGCAAAGGCTGGCATACTACACATGAAGATGTTTCTATAAGAAAGTGTGTTTAGTTTTTGTTCCTTCAAGTCTTCAAGTGCCTTGCCACCAAACAGAAGATGATGGAAACTGACTTCCTGGGTCTGCCACAAACCAGGCGCAGGCTGAGCTTTGTGGGGAGATGACCCACGTGTTCTCATTGCTGTAGCACAAGCGTGAGCTCTTGTTTGTCTGGTATCAGACAGACTGGTCTGAGAAGGAGTGGAGCAGTGCTTTCTCCCTTTATACGCTGAATTCGTTTGACAAATGGAGATGTGGCAGGAGTTTGGCATGTTTAAGCCTTTTTTTAAAGTGTCTTTTTCTCCTAACAGCAGGCAGGTAGCCAAGTTCCTGGTGCAGGATTGGGTTCTAGCTTTGGAGAGTTCCATAAGAGAACAGTAATACTAAAAAATCACTATTTTGCATTGTGTGTATTTTCCAGCTAAGTACTGGCAGGATATTCTTGGAGAAAGCCTGGGTCTTTCCTTAGGCAGTCTGTCCCAAGAAGCCGCCACAGCCCTCAATGACCTGGTAGAAAGTGCAATGGCACTCGAAGTGGAGGACACGTCCCTCACCAGGTAATTCTTCACACTCTGCATTCGAGGTGATGGTCTGTGCTGTTTTCCTCTGGTTTTTCACATCAGCAGCTTCAAACTTGACTTTGAACACTAGGAATCTTATTTGTCCAGCTTATTTTGCACCCCTCGGGCAGCTTTGGAGTGCATGGGAACTGAGCAGAAAGTGCTAACTCTGGGTTATCCCAGCACAGGAAGTCTCTGAAGACTGAGAAGGGTGTGGGATGGAGTTAAATCCCTCTTTTTTGCTCGTGCTTTTGGTCAGTGGCTGCAGGCTGCTGCCAGTTGGACTGGTGTGCCAGGTATCCCATCCTACAGCAGTGTTCACACTGCTTAGGCGAAGACTGGGGAACTATGACGGATTTTCCAGTCTCAGCTCCTCATTCTTGTCTGTCTCATCTGGCCTCCGTTCATGTGAGGAGATTCTGTCTGCCATGGAGACATGGCATCTGTTAGTCTGGTCTCCCTGGGCCTCTCTCCCTAGCGTGGCTTTGATCCATGACACTGCAGCGCTTGGAGTAAAGAAGGGCAAAATCTGCTTTGGGATCCAATTTTTATGTGATATTCAGGATCTTGGCTCTTACAGCTCTCTTCCTGAGCTGGAGGGGGAAGAGGTTTGAGCTGCTTGGGAAGACAAAGAGACTCAGAAACTGCTGGGCACATCTTGTGACTGTGCTTTTTCAGGGACTGAATACAGTTTCTCTCAAAGGCGATGTGATGAGCTAGGAGTGGAGCACCTGGTGGTTTCAAGCTCAGTGGTTTTATTCACCAGAGTGCCAGGTGTTGTTCACTTATTCTTACTCATGGTGCTGGGCTGTTTTCCCTTCCATTTGGAGATCTGTGTTAGTTATGGAAAGCAAATTCCCTTAGTGTCTTCTTTTAATTTAGTCCTGCCATAACATCAGGAGGAAACTAAGTCATTTGTGTAAAGCGTGGAGAAAAGAATAACAATAACTCTGACTTTCAGAAGAGTTGACTCCTGAGCATTCCCGCTGATTCTCTCTTCACCAGCTTCTACTCTGCCATCAATTATATGAGCTCAGAACTGTTTAAAACAAAATCAGAAAACCGAGAAATGGAACTGAAATTGAAGACCCTCACGGAAAAACTAACTTCAGCACTGATGTTGGAAAAGCAGTTAGACGAGTGAGTAATGGATGAGGAAAAGGGAAAGATTAAAGTAATACTGGTGATGTCTGTCTTGGGCGATGTTGGTTATGGTAGCTAACAAGGATAACTGAATTTTTAGGGGTTTGACACGTCTCCAAAGTATTTGGAAGTATCTCTCAAAACCCATGTGTTATGGATACTTTCAGTAATCGAAAGAGATTTGGGAAAACATCAAACCTATTATTTTACAGCAAAAGTGGTCTACAAGCAGTTTTCAGATACGAGCTTGCATCTTCCACCACGTGCTTTTGTCTGAGGCTGAAGGCAAATCTGATTTTTTCAGCACATTTAGCATGGGCTCTGTAGGCAGACTGAGGGAGGCAAAACAAAAACCACTCCCGGGTAAGAAATTCCCTTAACCACTGTGTAGGAGACATAATAATAATAACTCTAAAAAAAAAAAAATCAGTAAGGAGGATGTAATCTGAAGTTATTTGCCAAGCACAGCAGGATCAACCCCAGTCTTGAGTGGGGGTTGGCCTAGATGCTCTCCACAGCTTCCTTCCAGTCTAATTGTTTTTAGGGTGTTTTTTTTGGTCTTTTAAAGTGGTAATGGGGCTTGTAGAAGAGATTCCCATATACTTTGTGCAGATTTGCCTCCTCTCGGTCTGAGGTTTAGCTCGTGTAACAGGTCTCTAAGTGAGCTAGGGAATTATGCACAAGACTGTTACCCTTTGTTTTTAGGCATGTGGCTTTCCCCTTTGCCGCTGTTTTCCCTGGCCTTTGGGGTTCTGGAAGTAACAGCTCTGTATGTTTGCACTGGAAAATCTCACAAGGAAATAGGAGGTTTTGTCCATTTTCTTCTTTCTTGTGTTAGTTGTATTGCAGGGTTTAGCTTGAGCATAGGTAAGTAACGCTATTTGTATACTGATACATCTTTCAGTGTAACAGTTTTTTTCTTTTTGTGTTATTTTTTAAGGGATATTGAAAAAATAGAGGAATCTCAGAAAGCAGAAAATGCCAAAGCTGAGAGTCGATCCAAGAACTTGAAGTTCCTGGAAGATAAATCTGAGGATCTAAAAATAAGGATCAGGGATGCTCAGGTAGGTGGGAAGAATTTTCTTACAAGACATTGTAATAGGATGACACAGCTGTGGTTGGTTGAGCTTTGTAGTTGCATTTGTAGTTACAGAGGCATTCCATAAGCTTCCTAAACTCCAGGACTGGGGAATCTTGAGCTAACAGGACAACATGTAAATACAGTTCAGCTGTCCCTGCCGATTTTTCCTGAGCACATCCAGTGATCAGTACAATGCTCTCTCCTCATTCCCTGAGGACTTTATTAGCTGGGATTACCCAGTGGTTATTGTGAGCTACTGTCATACAAGAGAACACAGACAGCTGTCGGTAGAGCAGCTGATTCACTGAGGTAAATTGTGTCTCAAAATTATGAATATGACCCGTTTTTGAAGAGAATGGATGACTAAACGCAGAAAGCAGAAGTTGTACTGCCTGCTCCTTCACCTTCCTTAAATGATGAAGGACATGTGAATGCTTTGTTTAACACTTGGATGCTGTCTGATACCTTGACGTATACAAGATGGGAAATGTTGTGTTACAATTGACATTTTACTGAGAACCCTCTGTTCAGCCTTGCTGTGTGCCCATCTCCCACTAGTTTTCTGGAAAGACTTGTTATTCTAGATACAAATTTTAGCAGCACCTGATTTCATACACCAGCTATAGCTGTGGCTCAAGTAGCACACGTTTCTGCTGTGGACAACCTGCATTCTTTGCCTGTTTAGTTAAAAACAAGGAAATGATGAAATCTTTCTCCTCCTTGTTACATTTTGTGCCTTCTCCTGTTTGCAGAAGAAGCTTATTGCCACGGGGTTGGACCAATCCCTGACGCATGAGGCGCTCGTGAAAGCGTCTGAGGTAGGTTTTTGGGTACAAGAGGGGTGTTTCTACAGTGGTACAGGCCAGGCTTGCTTGTTGGGTGCTTTCAGAAATTCTAGCTTGCTGTTTGGTTACCTGAACAGATCTTAATGGCCAAAGGAAGCACAAATTAAAATCCTGTAGATGCATACTCGTGAGCTGGGGTCTGTGGTATGGGTTTGTCTCTCCTAGAGGCATCTACTGGAGAATTTTCCTGGAATTAATTCTCTGTCAGTGAAAACAGACCTGCCTACATGTTATAAACAGAGTGGATATCCTGTGGACTACACCCCATTACATGGCTGCCTGTGTATTGCAGTTTCTTCATAGGATGACTTGTGTGATTCTTTCTACTTCGTGTGAATTAAACCTCTTCAAAACAAGGGGATAAGGTTAAATGAAACCCAAATTCTGAACCACTGTGTGCTATTTTTTTTCTTGGGTCTTTAAATATAACTTTTTCCATCCGTATTGTAAGCCCAGGGGAACAGACGTTAAAGAAAAAGCACGTTTCTTGAGTTAGTAACTGCAGATTTTACAACTTTGTGCTGAAACAGTTCTACATATGTCACGTATATTTTGTCTTGATCTGAATGCACTCACCACATCCTCATATTTTTTCCTGTTATTGTAGTGGGAACTCAATGTTCTCATTACTTTTGCTGTCTTTTCCTGCATGTTTTTGAGTCTAGCAGTGAAAATAGGTTTCCTGGTTTCTCTGTTGCGGTTCTCACGAACCAGCACTGGGTGGCAGTGCTCACATTGCCCAGTGTTACGGGAGGGTACTGGCCAGAACTAATTTTTGTTGGAATTGCGCATCCAAAAAGCCACAGGCAAATTTTGTAGCCTTGTCATCTTCTAGAGCCCAAGCATAAGGTAAGGTTTGACTCCCTGACATTTATAGAACTGCTTTGCCAAGACATCAGTGAAATGGGCAGCACAAATGACTTTATCTTTTTTATTTAACTTTGATTATTTGAAAAGAGTTCAGGACTGTGGAAGGTACTCAATTTGCAGCCCCAAAGAGAAATTACTTCCCCTTGATAAGTGTAAGGGAGAGTCTTTTTAATGCTGCACGTGCAAAACTTCAGTTTTCCATGTGTTTTAAGGGGGATGAAAGCTCTCAAATTCTGAAAATGCTGTAGATAACTGTGGATCTGTCTCACTCATTTCCATCAATTCTACAAATAATTCCCTAGAACATAATCTGCCTTGCTCTCTCTGCAGGAACTGGCAGCACTGCGGAAAGAAATTGAGCCGTTGAAGAAGGAAGTGAAGTCTTACCATGATTTACCTCCTGTAACTATTTATTCCACTGTTTTGTTATATTGTATTGTATTTATATCAGGTTAATTTTAGTGGACTTCAGAATGTAAAGGGTGTCGTGATGGCTTTGGTGGACAGGTAGGTGTCCTACAGGTCTGTTAATGATGTTAACCGGAGACTTAATCTCTATTTATTAATCAAAGCAAAGAAATTAAGTATGCTTGTCAGGCAAACTTTGTTCTAACAAAGTAGACAGATCTGCTGGGTAAATTAGTATTCAGGTGAATTAGCTAGAAATTGGACAAAAAAATACGGAAGAAAAGGTAATCCCCTAGTATAACCAATTTTCTGAGATTTGCCAGTACATTAGCTGTAACTGTCATCAGGCTTTCAATATGATGGACCCAGCACATGGTGCAGAGTTTGGACCTCTGAACAGGATTTTAAGGATCCTGAAGAAATAGCCAAATGTAGGTTTTGTCCCCTAAGCTGGCTGTTCCATAATTTTCTTTTATTTCTCTTGAGGGTGCTGGGTCCTCAGCTGTCTGAAAACGCGGGTTTCTCATCTCCCTCATACAAACACTGATGTCTTGCTACTAGGAAAAAAAAAAAGGCTGTGGGTAGAAGGGTGGGACTTCTGCTCTGTTTAATCTGTCTTCCTCCAAGAGGCAGCTTCCTACTTCCCTCAAGTGGAACAGGACATTCAGATGGGATTAGGTTCTCCAGTTCCCTCCTCCAGCCTTGCTGTCGGTGGAGATGGGGAGAGCCCCAGTGCCTCACTTCTGGTGCAGGCAGAAGGAGGGGAGGGAGGTTTATGCTTGTAAACTTACTGTGCTTTGGAAAATTCTCGCACAAATATGTTTAAAATCAAGTCCCTTGATTGGTAGGTTTGGAAAATTGCTTAAAATTAAGGGGTTTTTTTTAGAGTTTAGGCCATAGCAGACTTTTGAAAAATACATGATTGCCCAAACCAAACCAATACTAGGCTTCTAATGGCAGTACCTTCTGCACGTGAAGTGCGTACACGAAACTGCATTAATTGTCCTTGAATTCACCTGAGGCTCATCATTAGACTCTTGTAAAGGTGCAAGGACTCTTGTTTCCCGATGAAATACTGATTTTTATGCCATTTTCTCTCATTAGAGCATTGCCCTGGCACGAGTGATGGTTGAAGAAGCGAAGAAAGAACTTGTAAGATTTTTTTTTATCTTTCCAGGAGCTACGTTTATTAATTGATTACAGATTTACCCACCTTAGACTGCTGTCTTAATGTTCTCATGGGGAAATTTGGTAAGGCAGAAGTCGTAGATACTGGTAAGGGGAACTGGTGGAGTGATGTCTGAGCTGCAAAGTCAGTTGGGCACAGTGATATTAGTGGGGGTTAGGTAGCTATAGCCCTATGAATTTTGCCTTTTGGAATGTTTGTTCACTCAGTGTAGGTCTCAGAGGCTTGCTTGCTTCTCCTGAACTCTCGGAGGGCTCCAGGGCCCATATTTTAGTCAACAGCTGCCTTGCAGACTGCAGTGGGGACCTTCCCCTATAAAACATAGTGCCCATTTCCTCCATACTTGTGTAATCTGCAGGTGTGGCTGTTAAGCCAAACACCATAAAGCTGTTTGAGAAAATCATACACAGCTTTCCTGAGAGAGCCAGGCCACATTTGAGCCCCATGAAACCTGTTTTTGTTCCTTTGGGCTACTGCCTGCTTGCTTGTAAAGCACAAGTGGTAAGCCTTAAAACTGTAATCAAAAATCACAGCTAGGGGAGAGCATTTTGCACGTGTTCGGGTGAGACTGCCCGGGTTGGTACGCCACTTGTTTTTCATTCAGGAATACAAGCTCCCCTTACCAGCCTGAGGCTGTCCTCAGGTCAGAATGCTGACCTCTGGGGAGGACCTGTGAGCTGGGAGGTGTCCAAAATCACATTGGGGCACAGAGTGAAGGCAGCTGAGCTTGTCCTGCCCTTCATTTGGAGATTTCCCTGTGGCTGTCTGCCCTTTGCAGTGACGAGTCCATCCAGCTCAGCTAATCCATCACTGCTAACAACCTCCCAGGGTTTGGTCATGGCAGCTGTGTTTGTTTACCAGCAGTGTGTGGAAACTGTCTCATGGTTCCTGATTCCAGTTGGTTTTCTCTCCCGCTAGAAAGCCTTGGATGAAGAGCTCTCAAGGCGGATCGAGGCTGTGCCTTTTGAGCTGACATAGCCCAGCAAACCCCAGTTCACCTGAAGTGGCCTACGTGGAACATGATTTTCCTTCCGTTGCCTACTTACTTGCACTAGCAATGCGTTTCGGAATTCTTACTGTACTTCGGCAGCTTCCTGCTGTGCTCTTCTTTCTGATGCCCTTGTCTTTGTAAACGTCACCTATTTTTCATTAAATAACTTCCAAACTTGCTGTTGGCTTTATCAGTTATTTTTCCCTCTGTGATACACACCTATAACGCAGATAAATAGCTCTATGGGTAGTGCAGGCATAGCTTTAAAACAAAAAAACCCATACAGTAAGACCTTTCCAGATCTGAAAAACAGTATTTTTGCAGAACCACTGTGGGACATGATGGTTTTGAAGTCAGATTGCCCTTAACAGTTCTCCCTGAAATATCATCTTCCACAAGGGTTCCCTGAGCCCTCTTATTTCCATGCCATCACCACACCAGCCTTCAACACTTTCAGAAGTGTTTTGCACGCTCCAGCTTTTGGAAGCTGCTTGGTACCAAAGCGAAAAATCAGAAAATCCGTGGATGTGGGAAAAGCGAAACCTAGAAATAGTGGCAGCACCTGAGGACATTGAGCATGGGCCTGTTTGTAGTGGGAAACATCCAGGCAAATAGTGGTGCTCTCACTGACAATCTGTTCGCACTTGGAGTTGCAAGAGATTATGGCCATGATTTAGCATATTGTGCATGTCCTCAGGAGCTGTTGCTTCTCTGCAGAAGTTGGTTTTCACTCATCTGCAGGAAGAGAGATTCAAAATTACACTATAGTGTCAATAAAATACCACGAGTGTGACCTCTGTGCCCTCCTTTCTTTTGCTGTGATGGGGAAGAATTGAGTGGAGCTCAGAGAGCCACTGTCCATGGCAATCTCCGGCCTCCTTTCATTCGCTAGGAGGAGTTGCTGTTCAGCTCCAGGTGTTTAAATTGAGCTGTTAGGAAAGGATGAGTTGCTTTGGTTTTGTGGCTATTTATCTTCAGTGCCTTCTGGGGTAGGAAACAAGAGGGCAAAAGCAAGTGGAAAATTCATGGGCTAAACTGGCTCAAGGGAAATTACCTCAAAGGTAACTGATGTGAAATTTGGAGCAGGCACCGTAGTGCAGGGATGACTACGGGTACAGCTACTGCTTACGGATAAAACTCACTGAAAAGCCATGGGAGTGGTGTTTGAACCTGGAAAGAACAAGAATATAATCTGATTTTCCTGTTGTGGAAGGGGAAAGAAGTTGTAGTCTTGGAAGACATCAGAACATGGCTCAGTAGACATCAAAGAATGATGTAAAAAGAAAGTTAGTGTAAGGCACTGGAGGTCGTAGCCTGGCAATTAAGGAATCTTAATCACTGGAAGCTCTTGAAGGTAGATTAGAAATGGTTTGCTTGAGTGTTTAAAATGTGAGGCAGTGTCGATCACGCCTTGGGATACAAAGATGGATTGGATGAGGGCTTGAGGGCGCTACCAGCCCTGCTTTTCAGTGAGAGCGTCAAGACTTTCTTGGCTAACGTTAGGAGACGGCTTTTTATCTCACACGTGTAACCACGACTCCAGGCTTGGGAGGATTTCCTGGCGACTGTGGCACTTCCATAGCACCACCTCGTCGTGTAGTGCTGCACCAGTTGTGAATTCTGGGGGCCGTTCTCCCCTCCCCGCGCCCACGGAGCAGCTGCGCTGCTCCCCAGCTGCTGCTATTTCACAGCACGTGAAGAGCCTGAATCTAGAGAGCAGCAGGGCCAGACTGTCTGGAGAGCTGCCCAAACACAGCCACGTGTTGCTTCCTAGCACTGGAAACTCAAGGAGAAAAAAAAATCCCCAGCAGCTGCATCCGAGCTCTGTGTCACAGCTGAGCTGTCCCCAGCGCACGCAGCATAAATCAGCGGACAGTTGTCAGGTCCGACTGCTCAGCTCTTGATGGAAATCAGGAAAAGTCAAATAAACGAGATCTGTGGAGCCTTTTGCAAAGGTTTCTCAGCTCTTCGGTTTCGCATGGGCAGCGTGCCTTGAAGGAACCCTTTCTTGCTGTTGGTGTTTTAGGACAGGCCAGCTTTTCCCGCGTGGGGATGGGATGCCAGAGGAACAGCTCGCTGAGGTCCTGCTGAGACGGGAGCACACCAGGTTGGCTGAGAAAACCTCTGATTCTGGGCTTCCCCCTCTGCCCTGGCAGCTGTTGAGTGTTTCCAGGGGGGTCACAGAGGGTGGCTGGACCTTCAGCTGTTGGATAGTGTGGAATAATCACCCAACTGAGAGGGACGCGAGGCTGGAGAGGCTTCTGCTGCTTCAGTGTCCCTGCAGAGTAGATCAGCTGCTCCACTCAGCTCCCAGACCCAGTTTTGCAGACACCTGTGTTAACACCTGCAAGATGAGAGCAGGTGCAGGGCCAGAACTGGAGCCAGGCTGGGCTGCGGGCCTTCCATTTTCCCAACAATGTGCAGAAGATATTTGTGTTTTATTACCACGTGCTCAATTCCTCCTCCTGGAAAACGTGAGCAATTCCACCTGAAAACAGAAGAAAAAAAAAAAAAAAAGAAAAAAAAGGAGGAATTAAAATGATGAACTAGATGTGAAAAATGGGGGTCGGCCTCAAGTGAAAACTCATATTCATTTTACCACAAGTTGACATACTGTTCTTATCAGGCCAATATGCACAATAATAATTGCCTTAGGAAAAAAAAAATCATCTGCAAACTAGAAAAGTAATGCAGGTTTATTCAAAAGAAAACATTTAGGTACTAAACCCAGAATAATTAAAGTAAAATGCTAGAGAAATGCAGAATCCATCAGGCAAATCTAAGGCTTCTAAGCTGACATATGTATCTTTTTTACTTAAAATGCATTGAATCAAAAGTGTGGATGGGATCTCTTTTGGCTGTATCTTTTGGCTAGTACTACAGAAATACTCCATCTGTTGCAAACGTTTCATTGTGGTTCCTTTTCAGTCTTCCTTTGATTGAAAGTATTCAAAAATCTTCCTTCACTTACATAAATCCTTTGGTAGATATAGAATATTAAGACGGGACTTTGATTAAAAATAACTAAAAATATTAAAAGTTTCGAGATTTATTTTAGAAGTAAGTTGATTGCTTTTGGTACCATCTCCAGTAAAACACTCCAAATATCTTGATACTCTGTGCTGTTTTGGGTACTTATAAGCAACATTTGATGTGTCAAATGGCAAATGTGTTAAAGATCTTTCAAATTACATTTAGAACTGAATGGGTCTTAGAAGTCTGGGAAAGGTTTTTGTATTTCTAAGCTATTCTTTGAATTTTTTAAGCACAGGGTCAGCACTGAAACAATGGTGATCGTGGTCCGTGTGACCTTGCAGGAAATCCTTCTCTGCCTCCAAGCAGGCAGTCGCTGTTAGTAACTTCAAGCAGCTTTAGAAACATTTCTTATTTTGTTAAGTGCTCACTTCACTAAACAATTTCAGTACTGGGCTGAATGTATTTCTGGTTCTCCAATTCACAAATATTTCTACAGGAAAATGCCACGTGTGAGTAAGCAGAGGCTTTACCAATGAGAGTGTGTTTAAAGTAAGACTTGTGGTTCCTTCTCTCTTTGCCAGGTACCCTCTGCGTGGGAGGACACGGGGCTGCCTCCCTCTGCCTGGAAGTCCTTCAGATGCACCATCCTGAACCGTGTAAACTCTAGTAAAAAAATATCCAGCAACTCCAAAATTACGAACTAATCTAATAAATGCTTCCTCTAGCCCCTTGATAAATATGCCTCTAATGCTAATTAAGCAACTGTGCTGGTTAATTAGATTATGTTGGCTGATAAAACCTAGCAGCAAGGAAATGTTTTATTTCTTTTCCTTCCCGAGGAGATGCTGGCTGTACCTTGGGGATGAGTGAACACCGTGGTGGTCTGGCTACCTTTTCCATGATACCTCTTTGGCCACTGCTGTGGTTGCAGCGGAGCTTGGGTGACCTCACACAGCAGCAAGAGGACGGCTTGGCTGGGTATCAGCAGCACACTTGTGATTTCAGAAGCTTGGAAAATGGGCGTTGTTTAAATGTCGCTCAGAAGGTGAAGCTTCTGTATATTCCTTTGCAGAGGATGCTTAGTAGTGTGCCTATGGATGCCTCCGAGATGAACTCTTGAAAAGTCATTCTTCAGTCTGGAGCTGGAGAAATACTTTTGGCCTGGGGCTGGGAAAGAGAAGGGAGCAGGGACAGAGGAGTCTCCCCCTGCCAGCAGCTGGCTGAGAGAAGCCAGCCTGGATGCCTTTATGAGCCAAAATGCTCTCACAACCAACTTTTACTTTGACAAGAGAATGTGGCTCCACACAGCTGGAGTTGTGCTCCAGCACTGAGCTGATTTCCTCCCATTGTCCTTGGGGAAACGCCGAGATTCCCTTTGCTCAATCGCATTTCTTCCTGGTGGAGGAGTTCTTATCATTTCCTCGTGGGGTAACTAATGCTCAAATCATTGCACTCTTGGCAGACACAGTCAAAGAAAGATAACATGGAGCCAGAGGAGCCTGGAAGAGGTGCTGGGCTGTACTCCCAAAATTCCTGGAGCCAGCATCACCTCCAGCCTTTCCTCTTCCCTTCCGAATCTTTCAGCCCAATCTCCCTGAAAATTCAGAATGAGTCCCCTGGTATTTCCCCTAATCTGGCATTTAAAATCTCAGGCAATAAAGCTTTCACCACTTCCCTTAGGGAGACGATTTTCCAGCCTGTGGTTCTCCATTCACAAGCTTTCCACACGGATTCTCAGCTTAGACATGCCCTTCCTTAATTTCACCCCATTAAAACCATTAATGTATCCCCAGCCTTCTCTCTTGGTGCCGCTTGCTGCATTCAGGTGTTTACAGATCACTCGTGTCTCCCCGCTTAGTTTACTAATTCCGCGGTACTTAAGCCGGTCAGAATTCCTTTTCTCTCTCTTGTAAAGCCTCCAGCCTGCCGATTCCTTCAGCTGTGGAGTCTTGGAGCTCCTTCCCATGTACCACTCTTCTTGCAAATCCAAGGCAGATGCTCACCGCCCTCGCCCGTGTCCTTATGCTTTCCTGTACTCCATCCAAAACTGCACTGCCTGTTCCCGGCTGCCGTGTCCCAGCGCCTGGGAGCTGCGTGGTGTCCTCCGGGTGTCTTTCAGGAGCCGTGCCTCCAAAGCACATCGTTACCTGTAAATACAGGTTCTGTATGTTTTTTTTTTTTCCACCCAGAAGCAGCCGGCTGGGTGGTGAAGGTCCACGGCTCAGGCCGCGCAGGAAATCGGAGCGGGCTCTGGATTCGAGCTGCCAGCAGCCCAGCACGGGGAAGGTTTTATCTTTGCTCAAGAACAGATTTTGTTAGTGCATACCTTCATGCTGACACCACAAATAATGCATTCTTCTTCCTCGAATAGAATTTTTCCTTTTTTTGCGTATTTAGTGAGAAGTACCTTGCAAAGTACTGGTTTAAGAAAGAATCGTGGATTCCTGAGTGCGTAGTTCTGCTTCTAGCTGAAGCCCTTCATCTCTGCGAGTACGATAAATTCTTATGAGGTGGCGTGGTGTCTGTGTTTCCCCAGTCCACGTACAGGATTTGTGGGGCGGTGTGGGTAGATTTCCCACACACTGCCGTGCTACCAGCCCTAGGACTGAGTCTGTGCCACGAGCAGCTCTGCGGTGAATGTTTAACTCTTGAATTTCCCAGGTGTTTGTGGCCCTGATCAGGACTGATGGACTGTATTGAAATTATTTTCTGCCGCGTTTCCGCGTCGCAGGGACGACACCCGCGGCTGAGCAGCACAAACCCCGGGGTGCAGAAACGCCAGGAGGGTGTTTAATGTTAAAATGTGCATTCCAGTGTGTAACGAGGGCATTATAATGTTTGAAGTGTGCATTATAATGTTTAAAGAGGGCATTACAAGGTCGCCCTGATTGCACCCCACGCTTCCCCCACCCAGCCCCCGGGGCTCTGGTCTCCGGGAGTGCCTTCCAAACCCAAAATCCCGGGACCCTGTGGTCTCAGGGAGCGCAGCATCGCCAGGATCGGTGTCGAAGGGAGAACGTGCTCGGAGTGTGTGAGGGGTGCTGGGTAGCGTGTGTGTCAGTGACAGGGACAGTGCCAGTGACAAGGGACAGCGATAAGTGATAGGGACAGGCACACAGTGACAGTGACTGTTACAGCGACAGCGACTGTTACAGAGTGACAGGGGCAGTGACAGGGATAGTGTCAGTGACAGGGGACACAGGGACAGTGACACAGGGACACAGGGCTAGTGACACAGGGACAGTGTCAGTGACAGGGGACGCAGGGACAGTGACACATGGACAGTGACACAGGGACAGTGACACAGGGACAGGGACTCAGGGCTGGTGGCACAGGTGCACAGGGACAGTGACTAGGGACACAGGAACACAGGCACAGGTACAGAGACACTGACACAGGGACAGGGACACAGGGACAGGGACTCAGGGCTGGTGGCACAGGGACACAGGTGCACAGGGACAGGGACACAGGTGCACAGGTACACAGACACTGACACAGGCACACAGTGACAGTGACACAGGGACAGTGACACTGACGCAGGGACAGGGACACAGGCACACAGGAACACAGTGACACAGTGACAGTGGCACAGTGAAAGGGACACACTGACAGAGACATAATGACAGGGACAGGAACACGGGCACACAGGGACACAGAGACATAGGGACAGGGACATAGAGACCCAGGGACACAGGCTAACAGGGACACGGGGACACAGGGACATAGGGACAGGGACATAGAGACCCAGGGACACAGGCTAACAGGGACACGGGGACACAGGGACATAGGGACACAAGGACGCGGGGATGCGGAGACAGAGGCACACAGGCACACAGGGACAGGCGCACAGGGACAGGGACACAGGCACATGGACATAAGGAACAGGGACACGGGGACGCGAGGACACAGGTAGACGGGGACACGGGGACACGGGGACACGGGCACCTGGCAGGCACTACCTGGCCCCAGGAAGTCGTCGAACAAGGCCACCATGTCGGGGTCCACGACGGGCTCGGCCACGAGCCTCGCGGGGCGTCCCCGGGGCGTCCCTCTGCGGGGACAGGGGGTCAGGGGAGGTGACACCCGNCCGCTGCCGCTGCTGCTGCTGCTGCTGCTGCTGCTGCTGCCGCCGCCCCTGCCCCTGCTCCAGCCCCACCGCCCTCCTCTGCCCTGACCCCGCGGGGCGAAATTCCCCACAGATCCCGGCAGCAACTCGGGGGCCGCTTTGTCTTTCCCGGGGCTTTTGTAACGTGCCTCTTTTCTGTTGTTGTTGTTGTTGTTTATTTGTTGTTTTTTTTTTTTTTTTTCCCGCAACGACTTTTGAAGTCGTGTGAGCTGTTGGAGGATACCCCTGGGAAAGGAAGGGGTGCAAGGGCTCCAGCTGTGCGCCTCTGCAGGGGCTTCTCTGCGTCTTTGTTTACCTTGGGTGGTGTGCTCCGCGGGTGGGAAGATGTGTTTTGGGTGGGAAGAACGCTCAAGTTATTGGTTGCGTATCTAGCCCGGGTTCCCCTTGAGCTCCTGACATCTAATGGGTTGCAGATGTGGCTCCGAGCCACACAGCCGTCCGAGGGGAATATAAAACTTAACTGTGCTACTTGTTCCTTTTTAAAAGCGAAAAAAAAGGCGGACTGAGCAGACTTGTAATGTTTTAACTATTTCCCCAGTTCCAGTACTGTAACTTTCTTTGCCTGGAGGTCATTGGACAACAAAGAAAGACTTTCTGAAAGTCTTGGGGCTTTTTTTTTTTTTAGGGTTACACTCCTTCCACTTTTGTTAGGTAGCATCGAAGTGTATTTATGTCTTAATTTGTTAACAGTGGAACAAGGCAACTTGCCTTAAAGTTTGTAGGTACCTTGGTGAAATTATAACTGCAATAACTTAGTTAAACAAGGTCGTGGTTGTAACTAGTTGTGCACTTTAAACCAGCACAAAGTACCTATCAACACTTCAAAAGGTGAAAGAAACTTGTGTGTTAAGATGGCAGAAGTCAGTCCTGTTTGATTTTTTTTTTTCCCTGACGAGTAATTTTAGCTTTTAAAAATGAATGAATAAGTAAATCTTTGGACCCTTGAGCATCTCTTTAAAAATGTAAAATTTCTTTTAATTCCCCCTCCCAGGGATTTTACTTGGTTTTAGATCTCCTCTGCTGCTTGTCGGGCATCTGACCAAGTAATAGTTTCACTTACAGGCAAGGGCCAAACTATTTCCACTTTTCAAGCTAGAAATTTAAGTACAAACAGCGATGCCTCTCCCCTTGGAACAGCAAACAAATGCTACATTTAAAATGTTTCTCTTAAAGTGTGTTACGTTGTGTAAGTCTATTAAAAACGTAATGTTTGACCTTGAGGTGGAAACTGAGCATGGTGCTCTTTTGAGCTCCCCATCGTGTGGTTCTCCTGCCCTAGTTACCACCTGTAATTGCTGTTCCTGTGGTACAAGAGCTGGAAGCCAGGCAGTCAGGGCACACAGCTTTCCCCGCTGCCCTGGAGGAGGGAAACGTGGCCTCTGCGGAGGAAATGGGTTTGTAGCAAGCTCTCAGGAGAACAGTAAGTTGCTTGTCATGTGTTTGCTAAACCCAGACATCCCCCCCATACATATATACATATATATGTACACGGTAGCAAAGCAGTGAGATGAAGTGTGGAGAACTCATCTGTCCAGCAGCAGGCGTTCTTAAGAGTAATTTTCTGAGTATTTCTCACCTGGAGTGATCTAGAGGAGCCGGGTGCTGTCCAAAAAGCTCCAGAGGGGGTGGTTGTGTGGCTACTGAAAGCCAATAAAACGGAGTTTTCTGTGGTTCTGGCTGTTTTCTGTGTTCTGACCAGTGAGACTGGTGTTCTGTCTGGGGAACCAAGGGGAGGGACACAGCAGGTGATGGAAGGCGCTGTGCGAGTCTGGGCAGCCGGTACTTCTGCTCGAGTATACGAGGGTAACAGTTCTGACTCATATTGGACCGCTTGGATTTTTTAATTACACTGTGTCAACTATTTCTGTTTGCTCTCCAGCCCAGCTGCTGGTTGGGGTGGTGAAGAGGTGCAGCGAGAGACGCCTGAGAAGTCAGGGAGAGGGGAGGACCGTGGCCTTACGCACGCAGGCGTGTGGTGTGCGTGGTGGTGCAGCCATGGCACCTCTGCCTGCCCTGCACTGGTGCACACAGCCTGCCTGCTGGGAGGGAATCACAGAGCACAAACCAGGAGTGTGTGCCTTAAACGGGGCGCTGTGGAGGGAGGGGAAACGGGAAGGAACCTGAAGCCACCCACACGGCGGCTGAGAACGGTCGCAGCGCACAGAAAACGTTGCCCTGCTCTATCTGATAAAGAGGAGGTGGGAAGGGTGTTTGGGTGCCTTTGACAAATGGGCACTGTGGAGGGGGTGGGATTAACGGGGCAGGTTAAGGTTGAATGAACAAAGAGTAAATATGGATTATCGTGAGGGGCTTTGAACATCAAACATGAGGGAGATAAGTTGGTGTAGCTCAGTCAGAGCAAGAAGAAATAATTGCCTTGGCTGTCCTGACCCCCATCTCCTTGCTGTATATTTACCTTTAAAATGCAGGATTCTTTGCCTGGATTCTGTTCGCTTTCTTCCCTTTCTCTTGTATATTATCACATCAACTCCCTGCACCACCAAGGATGTATGTGCCATCTTTGACCTGCCTGTATATCAACATCTCACTGAAACATCTGTTAATGAGATGGGGGGGTCTCTACATACCACGCGGTGAAGGGGCTGCACACTGAGTGATCCAACTCTCTGGTTACCCTCTGACCAAAATACCACCGATTATCTAGCGATATGAAAGCTTTGGAAGGTTTTTCAAATGAGCAAATAGTTTCAAGCAACCTGCGCGTAATTGTCTATAACGTTTCAAAGTTGTTGTGTTGATGGTACTTTTTGACAGAATTAGGTCTATGGTCAATCTCAGCTTCTGTGTTTTTATCTGCAGTTGACGGAATGGCTTAGAGAAAACTGCAAACATTGACAGAAACTGAGCAGCAGATTTAATAACACATTTACTATTTCAAAGTAAAAGATTTAAATACCGTAATTGCCAGCGTGTAACTTGCACTCTGGAAAAGAATTACTAAAACTTGAATGTCTTTGCTGGCTTGAACATTACTGGTAGCAACAGGGAACTGGAAATGAAGCAGCGCTGGGAGAGGGGGACAGGCATAGTGCTGGGAAAGAGCTGTGAGATAAAGTGTAGTACAGTGTGTGTTGATGCTCTGAGATGACCTTGTGTGGAAAGGAAACAACTTTTGGTTTTCCAGAACCAAAACAAATGTTCAGCGCATGAACGGGAGTTCAGCCTTTATCACTCTAACTCAGGAGCAGCCAAACTTATGATATGGCAATCTGTGGCAGCAGATATTATTGCAGGGAACTTGGACAACACAAATCACCACAAAAATTGTACTTTCTGTCACATCTTTCTTCCAGGTTTTTAATGCATAATACAGTTCTGAATGTGCGACTTGAGGTTTAGAACACAATGTCCACAAATGTGCAGTTTTGAGGAAAAAGAGAACTGGATGAAAGGGACTGTAAATCAAAATGTGCATATGGTGTAAATATTAGCGTCTGCTGTTGCTTTCTCTGATGTAATCCGTCTCTGAGCTAAGCTGAGTGACTGATACCTTGTCGCTTACTCAGTGCTACTGTGTAAGGGTTCAAATTTAAATCTGTCTTTGCCCGTTCCCGCTCATTAGCGTTGCCTCTCCCCGCGTCTCATCAGCATGAATGGAGCCTGTAGCAGCTTCTCCGTGGCTCCCTGCAGCTGGGGCACACATGGATTACTCATGCAGGGCTGGAAATGAGATGCGGCTCGGCGGCGCAGGTGTTGCAGTGGCGCTGTGTCAGACGCGTTACTGACTGCTCAGGGAGGTCCAGTAACTAGCCCATGGTCATGAGGTGTGTCAGCTTTAGGTTCAGAACGATCCTGCCTAATGTCCCTTTTTATTTAAGAAGGTGTTCAGGGGTTTTCTGTCAATTTGACCACGTAGTCTGTCTCTCCAATGCTCAGAAATTGATCCAAGTAGCAGAATAGCATACGGGATTCAGCCTTACCGTGCCTTGTGATATTTGGTCTCCAAGAAAACAGCTTAGAAGCTTTTAGTACTCAATCTGACAACTTTTGAATGATAAATGGAACAGGTGGTCACTTTTTAATTAAATGCAAGTATTTGAAGACTGCTTCAAGCTAGCATTTTTGTTTCAGTGTGTGTGGATCATGTATTTGACATTATAGTGATGATTCTGCAGTGTCCTGCAAGATGCTCTCCTGTGTGATGCTTCAAAATTTCCTCAAAATGAGCAGGAAGAGCTAGACCTTGATTGAATCAGGGCTCCTCTTGCTACCTTTCTGCTCTAGTGTCTTGCTTTATGATGCTTGATCGTTGGCATTTCACAACTTATTTTAGAGAAGACAGATTTCAGTTCCATTCATCCAACATGGGTAGAGGCCAAGTGACTCACAGTAGCAGAGCTGGGAATAACTAAGAGCCAGACTTTATAATACCAGTTGTCTGCATGATGAAACAATTACCATTTCAGTAATTTGTTTTCCATTGGGAATATTGCATTTCCCTGGTACCAGTGTGAGGTTGGTGCTCCAACAGTACTGTCAAATATTTGAAGCGAAAAAGAATCAGCTTGTCGTGATAGCAAGGTGAGGTTGAACCAGTGTTGTTCTCTTGTGTTTTGGCTTTCTCATCAGCTGGTAGTTCTCCTGGCTCCTCAGCTCACTCTCCTGGTTCATGCTCTCTTGGAATGCCAGATCCTGCCAGAAAGGCATTTCTAAGTAATCTGTCAATTTAGGGAAAAAGTGTTGGTAAAGAATAGATCAGGGAAGCTGTCTGATAATTCTGTGTGCTTGTGGCTGGAAATACAATGATTCAAAGGCTGTCTCCTAATGAAGGAAGTTGGGGGAAATGCTGGTAGTCTGGGCCCTCACTGCGTTTGGTGAGAGGTCTTTTGTAAGTGAAGTTGCCATTGTGGGAAAGAACGGTCTTGTGTGCCCGTGAGCCCATTAGTGGTAAATGCAATTTCTGCTGCCAATAACTATGGGTCTTCCAGAGCAGGTAACACCTTTTGGTAGCACTGTGCAGAATCTGTGAGGAGTTGCAAAACCCCCACGAATTTCTTTGAGTGCTGTGTTTAGAAAGCCTTCAAGGTGAAGTTTCATTTTTCGTGGTTCCACTTACTGTTGTTAGTAAGTCATCTTAAATGCAAAATACAGACTTTGGATCCACTCACTGTAATAAAGAAAATCCAGGAACTGTTGAATAAAACTAAGCTAAGGAAATTAATTTAATATCTTGCCAGTGTTAGCTTCATAAGCCCTCAATAATTAGTTATAAACCTCTCCTCAGCTTAAAGTGAGTTTGATAACAGACACCTGATTTCCCTTGTTTGTTTTACAAGATCAGAATGGTTTTTCTACTGTTTAACACCTGTAGTGGATTTCATTGTTTGTCTGTATGGAACTCTACAAGTTCCAGCAGCAGTAAGGCTGTGTTGAATTAATGGAATTAGGTTGAATTGATACTCCAGGCTTCACGCTCTTTTGTTTTTTTTTTCCTTCCATCTCCCCTTTTACTGGGAAAGCTGTTAATATAGTTTATATCTCCTGTTGCTAGCAGTTAGTTTTGTTCTTACAAACATTCTGCCAGCTGAGCTACTTTTTCCTAAACAGGAATAATAATGTAAGAAGTAGTTTTGGGGTAAAAGATGCATTTTAAGGCTCTTTTGGGTTGGATGTTTTTTCTGAGATGATGGGGAAAGAGGGAGTTAGTGTTTTTCTTTATATTTTTTTCTCCTGTCAATACTTGCATGGTACTTCTGAAAACTGCCTTTTAATTTTCTTTTTCTCTTTTTGTAGCTGGTAACTTGGTGTCCTCTTACATACTGTTATTTAATTTCTGCAGTCAAATACATGCAAAGTGTTTTGTGTGTTGTGGGAAAGGAACGTCTGCTTTCTGGTCTGTTTGTTGTTCTTTTGAAGTAGAGCTCAAATTTCTTCTCTTCTGCCAACTGGAAGTAAAAACTGTAGAAAGTATGTGATAGTAAAGCCCATGTTAGAGGCATTTTTGGTATCACACCCGTGTCTGGCTTTTGACCCAGTCAGTTCTTCTTTTTTTAAATACCCAAGGTAGCTTTTGTTCATTTGTAGAACTAACCTGTGTTTGCTTCATACTGAGACCTGTGACATGAGTCCTTTGTTCTTTTAGGAGCACTTTGGACACGAGAAGACTGCACTGCTGATTGTTAGCAGTGTGGTGGATGCTGAAATCAATTGGCACCTCTTGATACTGGTCATTTGATGTTAAGAACAGCCCCACAGCTGTAAAATTTCATCATTTGAATGCCACATGACTTTGCCTATACTGTACTGATACCATTTTTCAGTGGTATACCTCTTGAAAGTCCGTATTGCAGTATTTAGATTTGATACTACTACCTTAAGAATTAAAGAAGCAAATGAATAACATGAGTGGCTGTGTGGATGAGAAAATTATTTGAGATCAGGGCTTGCAGCTCCTTTGCAGCCCGTCTGTAGAATTTGGGTGTGTCACCTGATGGTCAAACCATAAAAAGGGTATCTCACTGCCCCTACCTTGTGGCAAAGGCATTCATTGGTGTTGAATTAAAGCATTTGAAACTTTGAAGTACCTGAGGGTTGGTTTTGTTTGGTTCCCATGACGAAGATGTGTAAAAAGGTCTGATCACAAAATATTTACAAACTGTAAAGTTACTTAATATCTCGTAACTCGTCTTTGTTAAATGGCTGTCATAAACCCACAGCAAGTCTAGTTCATTGCCGTGAGCTCTTGGGTAGCTGTGGGAGCTGTGGAGATGCTGGACAATTGCTGTGGAATGTGGCACTTGGGGACATGGTTTAGTGGTGAACATGGTGGTGCTGCTGGGTTGAAGGTTGGACTTGATGATTTTAGAGGTATTTTCTAACCTTTATGATTCTGTGAATATGGCACTGCTGAGATGGATTTACTGCTCTGAAGTTACATTGCAGTTGTCCTGATCTACCAGTTGGGGCTGTTGGCAAATGACACAATGTTTATTACTTTCAGGGTATCTCAGGTAAACGTTCTTAAACTCTGCTGTGAAAATTAGGATTAATTTGTTACGCTGTGCTCAAGCAATTTAAAATGTGGCTTTTATGTGAACATTACTTTGACCGTGGTAGAACAGTAGACCAACATTTCTTGAGGAGATCTTTTTGTATTAGCATGGGGAAGCACAGAACACATTTTGTTGAAGAAACAGAAATGGATAGATAAACTGCGAAGATCTGTTAAACTCAGTATCTTTGAAAAACATGGTCCATCCGTGTGATGATCCTCTGTAGGGTGATCTCCTGCAAGCTGATGTACAGCAGAGAGAAAAAGACACTTTCGTGGTGTTGATTCCTGCCACTTGTTTTGTTGAAAGAAAAAAATTAAAAGTGAGTCACTTAAAGTTTTAGGAACAGGTAGTAATAAAGATACGCCTCCTCTAATTTTTAGAGTAGAGAGCTTTGTAGACTTTAAAGTGTTGTGCCCTTGAGAAAAATGGTTTCGTTATGAGGAAGAAAGGAGATTCTTAGAAGGCTAAGTGCAGCCAACCCTGCGTGCTTTTATCTGTGTGCAAGGACTGTGATTTTTTTATTGTGGGGTTCCAAGTGCAGCTGGTGAATGTTTATGGAAGCCTGTGTGTGGAGTTGTGAAATAAACTTTAGTTGGTACTTGCCTTTCCTTTGGAACAGGCAGAATATGTGCATTAAGAATTACCATGCAAAAACCTGTGTTTAAATGTGCAGTCTTGCTTCTTATGTAGGATAAAAAAATGTTGCTTTTCAAGATTGCAAAGGATGCTCCGCAAAGCTTTGTATTAACTTGTAATTTGTATTCAGTCTTGGGTAATTTGTATATGCAGCCTGTTGAGCACTCAGTAGGAGCAGCCTGTTTTTAACCTTCATTTATTTATGCAAAACCAGCTGAAATACAGCATTAGCTTAATCCTTTCTTCTTTTGTTTTACACTGCAGTTCTCTTACCATGTCGGTTCCGAAGGGTCCTATTCTTTGGGGTTGCTACCAGGCCTGATTTGTGAATCATCTGATAAAGAGCCAGCTCCACTCCCATGGAGTGCCTTAGGTAGAAGCGCATGCCAGTGAGTCAGCTTTAGGGCAGCATTTTCAAAGGAACGCTATATAAATTACACAGTATCCCTGTGGGGGTGGCTCAGTGTTACGAAAAATCTGCTGTGGAGCATCGTGCACACACATCCACACAGAGCTGAGTCAACTGTCTTGGGTTAAATTGACTGAGTGCTCGTCTCACTTCTGTTGTTTTAAGTGCACTGTGACACTTAAAAGAACTTGAAAAGGAATGTGTGGTATCTTTGGGAGGAGCTGAACAAGCTGGGAAGTCCAGAAAGTGTCAGTATTTCTGCATTTGTCTGGGTGCAAATTAGTCTTCCCTGATAGATGTCTGATTATTTGGATTGATTTGTTTTTAGTTAATTAGACATTCTGCTGTCCGGTGTAAGGTAATGGCTTTAAACTGACAGAGAGTAGGTTTAGATGAGATATTAGGAAGAAATTCTTGGCTGTGAGAGTGGTGAGGCCCTGGCACAGTCTGCCCCATCCCAGAAAGTGTCCAAGGCAAGGTTGGATGGGGCTTGGAACAGCCTGATCTACTGGAAGGTGTCCTTGCCCTTGGCAGGGGATTGGAACTGGATCATCTTTAAGGTCCCTTCCAACCCAAACCATTCCATAATTCTCTGATATCTGTGGATGTGTTTTTTGTACTAAAATGTCACTGGTGAGTTCACTGAATTAATCATGTGGATTTTCAGTGGAAAGGAAGGTGATTTGAGAAGAGAAAAAGCATGATCGAGACACAGCTACACCTGCAAAGGGTTTTGGTGAAGCTTTGGAAGTGGACACGTTCATTAGCACTTCGCATCTTCAGAGTTACACATCCTTCTGTCAGAAGAGGGCTGAACTTTGCTTTTTTGCAGAAATTTATCCTGTGTTATGAAACAGGCGTGCATTACGGTCAACTCTTCAGTACCCAGGCTGTGTGCTTCTTCTGTCTTTTCCCAATCCACCCTCCTCAGACACACAGTCTATCAAGTGTTCGAGGCAGAGTTCTTGATGAGCTTGTCTGTGTGTGTACATTTTTAAAAATAGTCAGCTGTTTTACATAACTTTATTAGCCTCTGTTTTACGCGTTTGTCATTACCTCTCTCACACCTCTGATTTATTCCGTCTCTGCTGGGTAAATGTGAGATAATGTAGTCCACTGGTGATGGAAATAATTGTTTGTGTAAAAATGAGCCATTATAGTGTTTAGTTCCTTATAAATATCATAACATATTCAGATTTAGATGAAAATAACTGACTTCTGCGGCACTGGAACTGTGAGGTTGGAAGGATCTGGAAGGATCTCTAGTTAACTGTGCATTCTGAACAAAGAGCTTGTATGCAGCACTGCAATTTAACTTTTCATTTATGTAGTCACAAAAGCCTAAAGAACGTACATGGTGTTATTTGCTGCAGTGATATAGGTACAGTTTCTCATTTTTTAAAAAAAAACATAGCTTCCAGTTGAATGGCAAGTGGTGAGAGGAGGTGGACTGTTCAAATTGTTTTCTTTCAGCACTGACTGAAAGGGTATTAAAAGGCAGTGTTCTGCTAGATAATGTTTTTCATTTCAACAATTGCTAGAATTGGCATAAGAAGATGATATGACCATAAGCAGGGAAAAGAAGTGGTCTGTTGGACTGTGATTTAGAGGAAATATGTTAGTAGAAACCTAAAGTGAGTTTTCCAGCAAACTGCTGTGAAAAAAGTATTACCTCCAAAGTAAGAGTCTGTCCTGTCCATAGGTTCAGAAAAAGAAGAGCTGGTTTGCTTCATACCAGCTAGGCATTCTTTATCATTAGTCAGCTCAATAAAACCTAAAATGGCAATGTACAATTAAGGTTAGGCTGTCTTGGGATTTATTGAGTATTTCAGGCTGTTGAGAGATACTCCTTGTTCAGCTTAAGTAGAATGAGTAACATTCTAGCTGTTAATATATGATATATGATTTAGTATGTTGTTCGTGTGGCCTGAGTAGCTGGATTTGATGAAGCCTTCAACCTTAAGCTGTGAACTTAGAGCTAGAAATGTTTGTTTCTGGAACAGAATTAATTTCCTTAGTAATCTTCCCAAAGGCTGATACAGAGCTGTGTTTTGTCCATGGTGTGAGAAGGACATCCGTAACAAATGGATATTTTAGTTGCTGCTTAGTACTGTTTACCTAAGCGAGGGCTTTTTTGCTTTCCTGTGCTCTGCCAGGGAGCAGAGGCACCAGGAGCTCAAACCAGAAGATCAGCAGGCAACAACCAACAGCAGAAGCTGCAACTCCACAAGAGCTGAACAGCCTTCCTGGACAGGGAGAAAGAACCCAATAAGGTGCTGTAAGGCCCCAGACCAAAACTCAGCACTGAACTAAGAGGCACAGGCAAGATGCGTGAGGGGCGGGTGCCTAAACTGTGTAATTCCTTGGGGATTTCTTTGTTCAGGGTCCCTGTCCAGAGACACACAGCTGATCTGCTGCTTTTAACACTCTGTTAAATTACTTATTTTTGTAATCTGATGCCTGAGACTCTGCTCTGGGAAACCTGCTATCTTTACTATAAGTCTTTGTGCAGTAGTATATATTACGTGAAAATTGTTCTTTAGGAAGCTGCTATCACCTCGCAGGTTTTTTTGTCTTCATCATTTTTTTATCTACAAAAATCTCTTCCCAGAGCAAGCAGTGCTGTGAAAGTACGCTCAGTACCCTCTACTGTGTCTAGGAAGAACCTGTGAGTTCAAGGTGCGATGACACAAAACAGGAGGCAGCTTTTGACCAGATTTGTTTTTTTTCTACAGGGATGATTTGAGCTTGCTCTCCCTTCCCTCCTTCCTGCCAGCTCTGGCACAAAATTGCACTTACTTTCTCATTTTGATTTCTGCTGGCTTATTGAAAGGAATCTACCCACAGAAGGGTGAGCCAGTTCTGTGCAAAGGAGGGAGTATGATGGTGCAGTCACAGGTGGGTAAAGAACAGGGGACAAAACCCATCCTTGTTAGTGGCAGCAAACTGTTAGAAAGGCTGCGCTGTCTCTGCAAATCTGACCTTCAAAATCCTTCTGGATTTCTTCCCTGAAGTGCAGATTCCCTAGTGTACAAATTGTGTGCCTTTACAAGTAAGTCCACGATTTGAAAATATTTCCCAGGCAATGGTATGGTTAGATAATTTAATGGTTTCTGCACACTGGTGACTTGGAAAATAACATATTTTCTGTTGGAAAAATCCAGCACAGAAGCTTTTACAAAATTGCATTTTAAAATCCTTAGTGCAGTATCTGTTCATCAGTAAAAAGAGAATGCCATTTCTGATCAACGTCTAATTAAGTATCCACCTGTGTCTGTAAGCTTCACAACTTATTTTTCAGTGCTATGTTCTCATTTCAGTAGAAAAATGGTCTTTCTCTAGCACCACCTTGAGATTTCCTTTTCTACTGCTGTTATTAGAAAGGTGAGTGGCGAGAAAGGAATGGGAGTTTTTCAATAAAGTCTCTTCTTGCTGTTCTGTACATTTTTCAGGTAGAACTAAATAAGGATATTTTTTTCCTTTCTTTGAGACAAGGCTTTCCTTGGCATAGATATTTTCTCCCAAACTGACTGTGTTCTTCCCTGCAGCAAAGTCTGTTTGAGTCATGGTGGGATTTTTTTTTCCCACTGAGAGAAAGGCAAAGCTCTGGTTTACATATATATATATGTATATGAATAAATAAATAAATAATGGAATTGGTGGTGTCTAAAGAGCCAGTTCAAGGGACCTGTAGAGTACAAACCTTACCAGAATACATTTTTTTTTTCACATGTACACAGAAACACGTCAGTGTCATGAAATTACTGTTCCCTCCTCTACTGCCAGCTCACTGAAAATCACCATGTGAGGGATCAAACCAGTGTGCTTGGAGTAGTTAAAGATCCCACTTAATATTAAAAAAATCCAATAAAATCATTGTAGTTGGGCTGTTAGCAAGGTGGCAATGTGCAGATGAAACATATTTTTTTCTGGCTGGTAGACCAGAGGGATGGAAAGGCAAGCACATGTGTTGCTACAGCCCCTTTGGGAGCTGTGAGGTAAATGATGTTTCCAAATATGACATTCATGGAAAAATGTCTATAGCTCACTTTGGCTGCCCTTTAGCTTTGTGTCAAGCTCTGTTCTTCGTGCTCCCCAGGCTAAAAGGTTGAACAGTGCAGAAGCTGTTCTGCAGTTATTAGTATGAATATTTAAGTATGTTTTCATTTGGCCAGGCTAATACTCTTTTGGTTTGTGTCTGAGCAACCAATTTTTTCCCTGTGTGTACATTTCAAAACTCTTAGAGAAGATATTTTTCATTTTAAAGTGCATGGCCAGAGGAAAACTGGGAGCTGCACTAGCAGGTACAATACAAATTCCACTTGTTCCATCATCAAATCTGTGTCTTACTTACTTGTATAATAGGAAAATTATTTGATAATATGGGTTTGTGAGTGAATTACATAGAAATATTGATTTTATTACAGTATTGACATGCATTTATGTCTCAGAACATGTCTATTCATCATTTGGGTTTGTTGGTGCTCTGCTGTAGCCTTGGAATTAAATTGTTCCTACGTGATATTTACTGCTTACATTAAATTACTGTCTCCAGAAATTCTTCTTTGAAGTCGCTTTCAAGGGAGGGCTACTCAGTGCAAGTATTCACAAATATTTTTCCTGATATATTTCCTCTATTTCACAGTATGCATTTTATTCCATTTTTTGGAAGGAAAGTGCTGGGTTTATTGTTTGAGATTTTGAGTTTGTGGAGTTTTTTTCCTCATATTCAGCAGGCCTGGTCTTGTCATCTCCATCTTTCTTGTGATGTCTGATATTAACCAGCCTTTCTTTCCTTAGCTGATGTTTCTCTCCCATAAGTATTTTCATCATTTCCTTGCTCCGTACAGCAGTTCATTCATTAGCCTGAAGGAAGCATGAACTCTATTTTAGCATTCTCTAAAAGTGGAGTTTCAGAGCGGGTTAGGGCACACAGGACAGTGCTGAGCTTTGCACAGCACCTTTCAGAAGCAGGGGAGTACCCTTATCTCGTGTATTCCGTACATGTGTACAATTACATACTTACAGTTACAGGCAGCTGGGGATGGATCAGGAAACTGAAGAAGGATTCTCAGGCTGCGAAAAAATCTCTCTGAAGCATCCATGCTTCCTCAGGGCGCTCAAGTGCTGATTGGCCTTCTCTGCAGAAATGCAGTTCTTCAGATAAGATCTCACTGCTGCGTTTCCTTGCCTACACTTTGTTTTTTTAAAGTGCCATAAATTTATCATTTAGTGTACTTCTGAAGCTGTAAAGGATTTGTTCCATACCATTCATCTGCAAGTGAATGTGGTAATTGAAAGAGCTTTATTCCATGTTGTATTCCAAGTGAAAATTTAGATGAAAGGCAAAGTGAGAATAATGAAGACAGAATGGTAACTACTGATCTCTTCAACAAAATTTCTTTGCAGTTGCTTCAGGTACTTTTGGGTAGATAATGTGTGAGTTATCAATCAGATAAACAGCTTGGTCTTTGTATTTGCACTGAAGCAATGCAATTTATTAAATTATAACTTGAAGTAAAGTGTAGGTTACTGGTGTGGGTGGATAATGTTTCTTGCTTACAGCCCCTACTATTTAATACTTTTTTCCTGGCAGATTTGAGAGAATCTAGGTCAGCCTTGAGGTTCTCATATAACCAGGACTTGCATGGGAGACACTCAAGGACTTCCTGAATGGTGTATTAGATATTCCTAAAACATCTTTACATGACTCACCAGCGTGGTGGTTCTCTGGTGAGAGCAGTCTGTGTTACACGTAGCTAATGTCTCTGGAAGCCAGAGCCTGTAGCTGTGCCTCTGACAATTCAGTAGCACTTCATAGCACTTCTTTATTTGAGAAGTCTTTGGTGTGTAAGGTTCCCTTGCAGAATGGTTCCACTGGGAACCCCATTCAGTGTGGCTCCAGTACCATTTTTTGTGGGTGTGTAAATGAAGGAATAGTTTGTTGTAACAGGATGCGTTCATGAGGAAAGAGTAAATTAAGAAAACCAACACTATGCTGAACAGTAAGATGCTCTTCTGTGGAGCCAGGCTGGGAGAGCTGGGGGTGTTCAGCTGCACAAGAGAAGGCTCCAGGGAGACCTTAGAGCCCCTGGCAGTGCCTAAAGGGGCTCCAGGAGAGCTGGAGGGGGACTTGGGACAAGGCCTGGAGGGACAGGACACAGGGAATGGCTTCCCAGTGCCAGAGGGCAGGGCTAGATGGGATATTGGGAAGGAATTCCTGGCTGTGAGGGTGGGGAGGCCCTGGCACAGGGTGCCCAGAGCAGCTGTGGCTGTTACATCTCCAGAAGTGTTCCAGGCCAGGTTGGACAGGGCTTGGAGCAAGCTGTGACGGTGGAAGGTGTCCCTGCCCATGGCAGGGAGTGGGACTGGATGAGCTTGAAGGTCCTTTCCAACCCAAACCACTCTGGGGTTCTGTGAACCCATACTGTCTGCAACAGAAAGCAGCGAGTTGTTTAAGGTAACACTGTGAAGAGCAGGCTGAGTTACTTGTATAATTCTCTCCTACTGTTCTGTTCCTGTGCAGGCTGCTGCATTGCTGGAGACCACGTCTAGCTCACCCAGCCACCCAGACAACGTGCTCAATGCTTTGAGACTGGAAGGACCTTGCTCTGCAATGAAGATGGAGGCAGTAGGAAAAGCAGAAGAACTTGTTGATTCAGAAATTCCACCAAAGACTTCTGAGAAGCAGGAAACTGCTCCTGATGAAGACGGGCCTATAGAACTTGAGACACAAACTCAGAAGGACAGCGTGCCCACTGCAGCAGACTCTGCGGTGCTCTCTTCCATGCCTTGCTTGCTGATGGAACTGAGGCGGGACTCCTCGGAGTCTCAGCTGGCATCTACGGAGAGCGACAAGCCAGCAGGTGGCCGAGTTTATGAGAGTGACTCTTCTAATCACTGCATGCTTTCCCCTTCCTCCAGCGGTCATTTGGCCGACTCAGACACGTTGTCTTCCGCAGAGGAGAACGAGCCCTGCCAAGCTGAAGCCGCCACGGAGGGAGACCCTTCTGCGGTGTCCGGGGCTGCGGTCGGGAGGAAATCCAGGAGATCCAGGTCCGAAAGTGAAACTTCAACAATGGCTGCCAAGAAAAACCGACAGTCTAGTGATAAGCAGAACGGCCGAGTAACCAAGGTAAAGGGTCACCGGAGCCAAAAGCACAAAGAGAGGATCCGGCTCCTGAGGCAGAAGCGGGAGGCGGCGGCTCGCAAGAAGTACAACCTGCTGCAGGACAGCAGTACCAGCGACAGTGACCTGACCTGTGACTCCAGCACGAGCTCGTCGGATGATGACGAAGAGGTTTCAGGGAGCAGCAAGACAATCACTGCAGAGATACCAGGTAGAGGATGTTTTTTAAACTGAACTGTAACGCGCCTGACATCGTTTCTCAGCTGTCATGCTAAGTTAGATGAGTGACACTTGAGAAAAACCCAGGAGAACTGCAGCTCTCTGTAAATTTGAAGACTGCAGTGTAATAACAAGACGTGGGCAAATTTTGAAAATCTGTTCTGAGGTTCCTGTGCACTTTTGCACACCAACAAAGCATAGAAATGGTAAATGGGAGGAAGGACTACCTTTGAATTCTGGATTTTTCAGATCTTTGTAAGCCTATACGAACTCATGTCAGTGCTGTCAAATCCCCTTAGATGGTGATAATCTAATTCTTAAGATAAGTGGCCAGCTTTGCTTTAATATATAAAGCCCACAGCTTGGCAGCTGTGTTAGAAATGGCACAGCACACCTCTTGCCTGTATAACAGTAAGGCCCGGGCCATTATTGCACTTATTCTGTGCTTTCAGCTCAACATGTCAGTGCATGACAAACCTGCTTAGCCTTATTCTGAGTTCTTTCAGACTGCAGCTGGTCACCTATTTTAGGATACAAATATGATTACACAGGTGCCCAGGCTATATTCACACCTAAATTTTCAACATTTTAGACAAAGTTGTTACAGTTTTCCTATGTCGTAAGGATCAATAATTTCTACACTTTTAACGTGCTGACACATCTATGTTGAGATGGGAGGCAGCAAATTATAGGGGCCTTCTTGTCATTTTATTAGTGTCATTTTATTAGCAAAAGAAAGTTGAATTCTTCAAGGTTTTTGTCTGCTGAGTCTTTGTTATTTTATTAGCCCAAGTGCTGTGGACAGGATTTTGTGTGAATTATTCTTGCAGCATATTATACCATAGAACCATCATCATATGGCAATCGGAAATAAAATCCATAAAAATAAAAATACGTAAAAATAAACTTTTTGGCTTGCCAATTTTTACTGGGTTACATGCCTTTTTGCCTGTTGTGCTAGAAGTTTTTTCTTTTTTGAGAAAAATAACATCTTACATAGGGGAAGAACATTTAAAGGGAAACTGCAATATTAAGTTGCTGAACTAATGCTTTCTAGACAAATTATTTAAAATATTGCAGCAGATTTTACAAATAACTGATTTAACTGAGTTGATTATGGTGGATGATGCTGTCACCATGAAAACTGGCATTTTCCCCACACCTGCTAGGAAGCAGGTTGCGCAAAGGAAATAAATGTTTATTATTAGAATGTCTGGAAAAGACACAATATCATCCTATAATTATTGTGTAGTAAACTTTTAATAGAGATCTAGAATTATTTTTACCCATTTAGTTGTTAGTCAGTCTTGTAGCTTTCACAGTTTTTGCCTTTTTATTTATAATATTTACACTTTGGGCAATTTAAGCCTGATTTAAAGCCTGTTGAAGAAGACTGTTTCATTGATTTTTGAGACCAGTTCTTCCCCACCTCTCAAAAAACCCCAAAACACACAGAATAAATCCCTCCGGTCACATTCTTTTTTTAAGTCATAAAAGTACCTTGTGACCCAGAATGGCACCACATGGTATTTTCAGGTCTGCTTACGTTTCTGAGGGCCATTGTGGGGACCTGAAGCCACTCCAGAGTATTTTTTGTGTGTCACTGGTCTCTTCTGTATTTGACTCTTGGTCTTGACCACAAGATGCTTGTGGTGAAGGAATCCCGTTGCGTGAAGAGCTTGACTTCTATTGATGATTACACCAAGGCCCAGCTTTACCTGCAGTGCAAGAGCGCACAAACCATCCTGAGGGAGGGACACTGACATTTATTCAAATTTCATAGCACGTGTCATCTGCTTGGTGCCGAGTTCTGTTTAAGACATTAAAAGGTTTGAGCTGCCCCCTTGGTGCGACCGGGTGCGACGCGTACCTGCCACATTGCGGTTTTCCTTTACATAGAAACAGCTTTGCTTTGTGGGAAACGCCTTCCAAGCGCGAGAGAAAAAAAAACCCTCTGTAGAGATAAGGATGTGGTTTGTCCAAAAAAACGCATTCTGTGCTGCCTTGTGGGTGAAGGAGACGTTGTGGTTTTCCGAGCTGCGGTGGAGCTGCGAGTCTGGTTGGGCTCCCAGCGCTCCGTTGCAGTGGTGGGTTCCCAGGCCGCCTGCCATCCCTCTGCTGGAGCTGGCAAAGGACTCAGTTCCTTTTTCTGGCTAGAAAGTAATTTCAGTGCACTTACCAAAACACTGTGAATAGCCTCAAAATCGAGGGAGCAAGCATGTAGATAGAAAACAATACAGGGGATCAAAAAGCGTTACTGGAATTTCAGGCAGTGAGTGTTCTGTGCACACAGTGGAAAGCTGGAAGGTTTGACTTCAGTGTCAGGACACAAGCATGAAAAGCTTTTGCCTTTACTTTTAGAAGAGTTATCTGTACACATTGATGCAGAAGAGTTTTTTACGGGCAGCATGTGTTCCCGTTAGTCTGTGTTTGGACATTCAGCTGCAGTCTTGGTTACTTACTCAACATCATTTATTTTCATACAATTTTCATTTTTATCCTTCTGTTGCCTGAAAAACAGCTTTGCCAACAGAGATGCTTTAAAATTTTTAGTGACAGTTAATTTGGCCCTCATGACAAAAATTACACAGATTCTTAAGCTGTCAGCACAGGTAGTGTTACAGCAGACAGTTTGCTTGTGTGTGGTCTGAAAAATTAAATTGCCACATTTGAGAATACAGTCGTCTTTCACGTGTTACTAAAACTCTTCCATTTAAATAGCGCAGTTACCTTTTTTTAAACCATCCACATCACTGTCTCTGAAATATGTTTGGCTAAATTTGTAAGGTAAAGAGAATGTTCAGTGAAATTGTATGAAATGTTCAGTGAAAGTGCCATAAAGTTGCTAACAGAGCTGTTGTACAATAGAGAGTCAGGTCTCTCTGCTGAACTTAAAGGTACTGTGGATTAAAATACTGTCAGTGTTGGTTTTCTCCTCAAGAAAGACTGAAGAGTCGAGATTTTACTGGTGATACTTCAATACAAGTACTGTGAGCTGCACAGGAGCTCAGCACAATGTAAGTTACGGTATTCTGAATGCATCCTGTGGTGTTACTTTACACATGAAAATATAGGTTCAGTCTAAACTTCAGGGGTGTTCCTGATGTGAGCAGTCATAATCTTTGGCTCTTTATTTCAGGGAATGCTGTGATTTTTGGATTATTGTAGATGAGGAACAATTTTTTACCTTTTAATGACTGAGCTTCTCTGTTGGCATTTAGGATTTTGCCATTCTTAAACACCACATAAACATGGCATAAGAGTCCTGAAAGAGATTCTGCTAAAAATCCTGCTGTAGTAGGAAATTTTTCCTTTGACCAGTTTCACATGTGATGTTTCAAATTAACTTTAAATGAAATTGGCATGAGAGCAAGTCTGGAAATCAATATTTATTGCTATGTAAACATTTCCCTTTTGGGAGAAGTAAAGGATTTTTAAAAATTCAAATACTATACAAAAATATTTGCTTTTTAACACCATTGTGCTTTCTAAAACTCAGAAAAATCTGAATTGGAATGGGGGTGAATCATGTTTTAAGCTATCACAAAAATGTGTTAAAAAGTTTGAATGTTAGTGTTAAAAAAGCTGCATCTCACTTTGTTAAAAAAAAGACAAGACATTTTTAATATGCAGTAAACCCAAAGAGATGGGCACAGGTTCCTTCCTCCTAAGAACTGTGCATAGATCTTGATGAAGCGCCTGCGAGGGATGAATTTGGTTCAAGTAACTCAGAATGACAATTATAGTAGATAGGAAAAAGAAATAGTCTGTTAAGAATGATTTGCTATAAGATATTAATTGAGAAATGTCTGCAGCAGAATAACACAGAGGAACCAACCATTGCTAGTTTAGAAGAAGCATATCTTAAATTGTTACATTGCCAGACTTCCTAAATTAAATTACTTTGGATTTGGTTATTACTAAGATTGTACTTAAGAGATCCTGCAAAAATACAGCATTGTGGCATTTCTTAGGTGCTGTTTAGTAGGAGGTGTTGCCTTGAAAATGAGAGAGGGATCTTTGATTCTGACCCATCTGGGACCTCAAATTTCTTCTCCTTTAAACTTGGCATAATTAAAAAAACCTAAAGTTTAAAGTTTATAGACAGAAGAGAGACCAATTAAAGTTTAAAGTTTATAGACAGAAGAGGGACCAATTAAATAAACGCTAGCATTTTTAATATGTGAAAATGCATTTTTAGGCTTGGGGGTTTTTTTAGCCATAAAATAAAGAAAAGATTGAATGAGGCTTGTTATAAGAAGTGCAAGGGAAGCATTTAAAACATTGTTTTGCTGCTGCTGTATATTGGAGATACTCTACTAATGATGCCTTTTAAAATTAGTATTGCAGGGCAGTATATGTTTCAATACGTACTTTATTCAGTTTACCAAACAATTTTGTCAACTTTGACCATTCTAGTTCATTCTTAACTTTAAAAACCTGAGAAGATTGTCTCACTTATCACCATCAAAGGTTTTTATTTAATTTGCAATTAAAACTTAACATTACTTATGTGTAAGTCTGTGGAAATCAGAAAGATTGTAATTTAGTTCCTTGAGTTTAAGATAACATACTGACTAAAGACAAATAAACAGAATCATACTGGATGTTCAGTACAAGAACAAAGTGAACAGAAGAAATACTTATTTCAGGGAGGAAAAAAATTACTGAATACACAAAAGGAGCCATGTTTTAGAAAAAAGGTACCATTTTACTTAATTAATTTTAGTTAAAATGCAGTTGGAGGGATGTAAATTAGTTGCTATAAAGTAATTATTTTTATTAGAGGACCTGAATGCTAGACTTCCAGTGTGTCTGATAGGCAAACAGATGGGTGAGAAAGACTTAAAAACTACTCTTCAGAAATCAGAGAATAACCCTGGGCTTTGTTTAGCTGTTACCGAAGGATCTGTGTATACCTCATTTAAATAGCTCCTAAAAAGAATGTAGTGTTTAAGTGATACTGTAATTTCATGTACTCAGTGAAATCCCAATAAAGATTTAGTGCCTTATGTTTTTATTAGTAAATATTTACTTAGGTTGTGCAATGATTTCTCTCATTCTTAGGGTATTTTCTATTATTCTTAAGCTAGAAGATGCCATGAGTTTCACATTTAGATATTAAATTATCATCTTCTGTACCTTTGTGTAGTTTAATGTGATGCTTGTCTTGTTTTGGAATTACCTTAGGTAACATTTGTATGTTTGGATGGCATGCACATATTGTTTATGACTCCTCAAACGGGTATAGAGCCTCGTTTTCTTGGGAGTTTATTGCTTCCTAGATGATTCCTGAGTGAACTCTAGACTTTAAAATACAGATTCCACTGCCTTTTGTTATTGATATGTAGAGTAAGGCCATGAGGATTGGACTTCTCTTCTGGCTGCTGAAGGTCTTCCTGATAATCCCAAAGCCAGTCATTTCCACTGTCCTTTTGATGGATAGCAGGAAGCAAAACAGTTTCCTTCCAACCATTCCCTGTTTTCTGCCTTGCCTGGGACTGGCTGTAGGAATGGTGGCTCAGGGCAGGGTCCTGGCTGGTGTGAGGCTGGTCAGGGCTCCGTGGCATCCAGGTTGTCCCTGGTACGGAGCTGTGTCCATCACGCCTGGCAGAGGATGCTCTCCCCTCCTGTGTCAGCAGAGCATTCACATAACCCCGCCATGTCTGTGTGTTTGTGTTGTGTGTTCTCCTCATCGGCGTTCTGTGTGCTTCCCAAAAGCAGGCCAAGAGCTTTGGGCCAATTCCACCTGCGTTTAACAGCCCATTTATAAAAGGGTCCAAGTGTGTAAGTAAAATGCACGTAATTATTCAGGTTTGTCAGTTAAAGAATAGCATTTTGGATTGCAGCTCAATAGAACTAAACATGTTATTGTATAATGTTTTTGACACCTTCAATTGAACTCAAACTAGAAATTGCAAGGGAACCGGAGTAATTTGGTAAAAAAAAGAGACCTTTGTGACAGAATTGTCTGAGACTTCTAGAATAAAAATAATTTCGAAGCCAAAGCTTCTATTATAACCTCAGTGGGTGTAAAATGTTATTCTAACAGTAATACTGTTGGTTAATATATGCTAATTCCTCTCCCGTTGTTGTATCCAAGGGGCAGAATTAGAAAAGTTGTTTTCCTGAGTTAACATGCCTTAATAAACAATATTATGTTCTTACTTAATGATGTCTTATCAAATGGCCTCAATGTCTTTAAAGCTGGCTTCAGTCGTGCTGGGGGATCTGGAGGAGCGACCAGGGAAATTCCAGGATTGCTTGACAGGGGCACCGTGTGGGATAGGAACTGCATAGGCAATGTCCTGGAAGAGGCCATGAACTGCTTTGCCGAGATGCAGAGGCAGACAGAGGAGAAATTCCGCATGTGGATAGAAAAGCTAACCCGTCTTGACACGGACGAAGAAAGCAAGCAACAACTGGAGCCCAGGGAACCTAAAATCCAACTAGTTGGCCAAAGAATCCCCCCTACCACACAGTCAGGGGCTTTCGTGCAGATGCCTGATAGCCAAGTACTTCCTCAGCAGCCGTTTAATTCGTACGTGGGCTGTCAAAATGCCGATGCCGCGCTAGAGTTTCCAGCGACTTTTAATAATAATTTTCCACCTATCTTTCCAGAGAATGGGAATATGGCAGAGCCTGATCTGAATCAATCATAAACTTTAAAAAAAAAAAAAAAAAAATTAAAAAAAAAAAAAAAATCTGATCTTTGCAATCTTGATGTTATTTTGGATTATGCTAAAAATGAGGTTTGCTTTTCTCTTTGTATGTGTTTGTTTTGTTTTCTCTTTTGGGTTTTATTACCATGATATTGTTTGTTTTTCTTAATTTATAGTGAATATATGTAGTTAAAAAAAAAATCACAGTATACCCAACTGCATGTGCCAGTACACACATATAAACGCCTTTAAAGGTGTGTGGGGGAAACCACCCTAAGCTTTCATCACCAAACTCGAGAAAGTATAACTTAGAATCCTTGTCTAGATACCCCAAAAGCAGTAGGGCTGTGTTTGCTACAATAGGAGCGTTCAGGGTATTCATCCAGATGCCGTTTTTGCATGTTAAAACATTTATATAAGGAAATAAGTTTTATATTTAAAGAGGTAAAGCATCCTAGAGATCCAGAGTAGATGCAGACCCATGACATTTCCTTAACTCTCTGTTTACTCTCAAGTTTTGCAGCTTGAACACGCCACACATGAGCTGCTTCTTCTTCTTCATTTTTAGGCAGAACTAATAAATAAGCTCACCCTAAATATGTAGCTGCCTATAACAAGCGTGCACAGCGGATTTCATTCCTTTTTGTCTCCCATTTGGCAGTTCATTCCCTGTCCAGGGTTTTTATCAGAGTCACTGCTGTGTCGCACATGGCATGTTTATGGAAGCAGCTGTCTCACCCTGTGTGCACGCACAGGCACACGCACACACATCTACATGTGTTTGGTTTGGGTGCAAGTCATCTCCACTAATTCCAGGCGTCTGCTTTGCTCTTCCCTGGGTCTCAGTGGGAAGAGATAAGCCCTCGCCGAGGATGCCTCCTGGCAGTGTCTTTCTCTCCCGTGAGCTGTGCCAAAGCTTGCTTATCAGCGGTCCCTAAGAGATAACTTTGGGGTGAGATGAGTCACCCCAACCTGTGCACACAGAGCAGCTGCTGCTTCCTCCTGTGAATACGGCCCAGCCGCATCCTTCATGCTGGAATAAAAACAGTCCTCTCTGCCCTCAGATAAGCAGCCATCAGGGGATGGGTTGAGCCTCGGCACAGGAATTTAAAGGAAGGGTTGATAAGTGAACACCGTGGTGGTCTGATGGCTGCTGCCCTGGGTCAGATCGGACGGCATGTGAACGCCACTGAAATCATTCTTTACTTGTGATGGGGAATGCCACAGCATCAGATTCATTTAAATAATGCAAGAATTTGCTGTTTTGTGGATTCTTTTTTTATACTAGTAGTTATCCTGAATAGGCAGGCTTGAAACTGTGATGTTTATAGTAGGATTAATTTAAACTGTATATTAGAAATATTTAATTCTTACTATTATTGCTACACACAGGGATTTTTTGGTCACCTCTCCAATAAGGCCTTCCTTCATGTGAAGTGACTTCTCTGTAGCTACCAAAAAAATGTGTATTTATCATCAGGTAGAACTTAATGAAAGTTTCTAATGAAAATTAAATTAAAATTTTTACGGTGGAAAATGAAAGTGCAGTTTAAGTAAAGAAAACACTTAGGTCTCCTTTAGCTCTGTTACTTTGCCTTTTAAACCACAGTCACTTTTTTCCTAATTATTTTAGTTTAATTTCTTTTCCTCCTGTTTGGGAGTAACCACAGTATCTTCTGTAGGTCAGGCTTTTTTTTACCCTCCCAGAAGTCAGTGGGAGTTTTTCCATCAATTTATGTGACAGGTTGGATCAAACCTGTAACAGGAACTCAAGAAATACTTTTTGTTATCAGTATAATATCGACACTGGTATTTTAACATTATTCTTGTCCTAGACTGACTTTTTTTTTAAGTATGTGATGCCTTCACTAAGGAAAAAAAATTAGGTTAGAGACCTGTGTTATTTTCAGAGTAACTGTTTGAAAGACTATGCAGGAGATAATTTTTAAGTACTGGGATAAAGTCTTTTCAGATCACCTTCATGCGTAATTTTGATACAAAGATTTTGATATGAACCTGTTAGAAAACTCCCTTGTCTGAAATTGTGTGCATTTCAGGTAAAACTTAAACAAGTTGTTTTATGTTTGATTGCAATCTAAAAACTTGTCCTCATCTGTTTAAAAATATCTTTCAGGGAAGTGTATTTGCTGATTAAAAAAACTCACCGAAATGGATCCTTCTGGTGTTCATAAATTATATATATATATATTTTTTAATATATATATATAAATATCTTTATGATGATGATAAGACCAGAATATTTTAAAGCATGACAACTTTACAAATCTTCCCCTGCATGCAGAAGCAGCTTTTTGCAGTGACTGGTTTATTTTAATGTGTATGTCTATAAGCATGCCCATAGTCTTTTTTGTAAAATAGTATAAATGGAACAATTAGGTATTTCTGAATAAATTGTGTAAGGAGTTCAGTTGAACTTATTTATCTCTTGGACTGAAACATCTTTACATATGTATCTCATAAATGGATAATAACTTAATTGGGTATGTAGCCAGTGAAATTTCTGCCAATTTTCAATGTCTTGGTCAGGTAGTCTTTAAAAAAGAATAAAAAAGAAAAATATTGAAATAATTCAGTGTATGAATAGATAAAAATTTGGGTTTGGTTACTGGAGGCAAAAAATTTAAACCTTTTATTTTTATCCATCACTGCTAATTGTTATTTTCAATCAGGCAGCTGTGAACATAAAAGAACAAGCAGAGGATGACAGAAGTTGAGCATGCAGACTTTAAAGCTGTACTCTTTCTAGGATAAAATTATCTCAAGGCTCCCAGAAGACGGAGGGAATAGTTCCTATTAGATATAGTTTTAAGTTAATTTGCCCACGAAAGCTACTTAGTTGAAGGCTAAAAACACTTGTGCAAGATCAGTGGTTGTAACTTGTTTTGTAAATGGTAAATAATGTTTCCTTTGGTCACTCTTCCCACTTGGCTCAAAACCGGAGCCAAGCATTCAGCTTTGTCACAAACCCTCTCCTTTGAAATGAAAAGTGTGCTCTGATGTGCACAGCTGGGTATCTGCTCCATGAGCTGGTTTTCCGTGTGGGGAAGTATGTTTGGCCTGAAGCTGAGAGGGGAACCCCACCTTTCTGTTGTTCAGGTGCAGTGTAACCTGCCTGATGAAGGATTTGCCAATAAACAGGAGCATTTCTCTTCTTGGTCTATTCTGAGTCCAGGACGTGCAGAGCCCTGAAGGAACCAACCTCCAGATACCAAAACTAGCGATGAGTCTGTGTTTTAACTGCATGTGACAGTCTTTGGCATCTCTTTGAGAAAACAGGTTCTCAATACATAGTTTCAGATTTTATTTTTTTTTTCCTCATGGGAATATTTTCACTGTATTTTTACAACATGGCTGCAGTTGAGTTTGTCATGATTTCCATTATAAGCTCTTATTTTCAAAGGGCTTCGACTAGAAACCCTCAGGGAGTTAAAATTTCTTCAGATGAAATTTTAACATGAATTTTTATCTTACCCATTCGGTATCTGATGGAAACAGTCTGACTTATCTAAGACTACTTTAGGACTATCAGAAGGAAACTCATCTGCTTTCCAGCCCTGAGTTACATTTTGAATGTGTTTATGCTCACATCTCATCAAAGTCCTTCAAAACCACCAGTTTAACAAGTAGGGGAGAAATCAGCAGGAGTTTTGCACGGACATGGAGAACCACAGATAATGTAGAGTTTCTCTAATTGCCCCAGAATTTATACTTCAGAATGGTGTAAAGAAGCATTTTAGTTCCTCTAAAGAATTTTGCTTATGGTTTGAAAAGGTCAGATGCATCCAGTCAGGTGAGCCAGTGTAGACTGGTGTAATTGCAGGAATGATGGTGCCAGTTTAAACCTAACTGGCCTGTTCATAGAATCACGGAATTTTGGGTTGGAAGGGGCCTTAAAGATCATCCAGTCCCACCCCTGCCTTGGGCAAGGACACCTTCTGCTATTGCAGGTTGCTCCAAGCTCCATCCAACCTGGCCTTGGACACTTCCAGGGATGGGGCAGCCACAGCTCCTCTGGTTCAGGCTCCTATATTATCATTTTAAATATTGAATTATATGTTTTCAATATGGCAGCTGTTCCAGCATAGGAGCAGTGGAGCACCTGTACAACCCCGGAGTTGGGATTTAGCAGCAGGTGAAACACAGCGAATTGGTTCACATTTTTTGTGCAAGTGCAAAAGAAGTAAGCCTTTATAAAAAGGCTCAGTTTAAATTTCACTGAATGTCAAACTGACATTGCAGTAAAAGGATTTCCTCCTAGAATCAGTCCCTTTTTAGGAGTCGTTGGAAGTCCAGGGGCTTCAGTGTGCAGTGTTTTTGCAGGCTCGGCTGCAAGTTCTTCCCAAGGCATTCATGTTCCTTTCAGGGGGGTTTGGTAAAGAAGGTCTTTAGGAAGAAACATCTGAATGGTCAGGTTTTATTTAGAAAAAGAAATTAACATACAACATAAACCAAACTCAAGGCAATGAAACTTTTTTCAGATTTTCTATTGCAAAAATAACAGTGCAGGGAGAACAAAAAAGACAAAATGTAAAACTTTCAGTGTCATTTTTAACAGTACTAGAACAAAATAATTCAGGCAGAAATACACATCTATTTTTTTAAGCTCAATGTCTTTTAGTGTTTGTGTAGGATTGTTGGGTTATTTTATCTGAGCTGCTAGGGTAAAGACTGGAAAACCAATCTTAACTTCAATGAAACGGGATTATATTTGGCAGTTATGTTACAAATTCAAACATATTTATTATCACTGATTTCTCTTTTAATATATTTTGTCTCTTTCTGTAGCCACATATTCTACGTGGATAAATTTATAAATAATATTTCAAGGGCATTAAGAAATTAAACCCTAGCCCCACTGATAGTAGTAGAAATCTTCTACTGGTTTTAGTGGGGCTAACATTTCATACCATTAAAAATTGAACTTATTCTGCAGTTTTTGTCCACAAAGTCCTTCAGCTGACCTTGAGGGGAGTCTTTTTCCTGATGAGGATGTGTAATTCAGGCCAGCTGAGTAGATGTTTTTAAAATAATGGGGGTCTGCACTGTGACCGCTGCAGTTACACGTTAGAACAAATGCACTGTGTAATTTGTACTGTAGAAGCCAAAATAATCAGGCTGATTGATAGAGATGGACAGTACCTTGCAAAAATTGGTGTTTCTCACAAATTTCATTAGTCTCATGGTGTTAGATCAGCAAAATGAAGGCACATGGAAAAATGGTCTTATTAAGTTAGGAGGGATTTCAAGTGCAGAGCGATGGAGCAGGGGATTAGTCTGGACCATCACAGGCTGCATCAGTCCTTCTGTGGGAAGGGGCAGTTTGTGCTTGGAAAAGTGGGATGTTTTCTTCAGGGGTGTGCGTTTGCTGCCTTTTCCTAATGGAAGTTGGGTTAACACAGGGAATTGTTTACTTTTTTTTAACTGCCATGGCTATGTAAGGGTGTGATGCTTTCCAAAACCCTCCTGAGACACTTCTCCAAGTAAAACTGGGGAAGAGATCTGGTTGATACATTTCCTGCCATAATTACTGCATTTTTAGGCAGCATCACAGAAAATAATTCCTATAATGAGATACAAAGTGGATGCCACTTCTCAGTATTCTCAATCCACAGCCATATTCCATGTGCCTTTGCTTAACGCACAATGAAAAATGCTTTATTATCTTCATTCATAATTTGGTAAATTAAATCCAAGATATTTTCCATCTAGTCATCAAAAAGCCTGAAAGAATGAATGTTGTTCAGCAAGACTTGAATTTTTGAGATTTCTTTTCATGTGATATATTAAAAAGTATCCAGTCTGAGATTAGATAATAATTTAATCATGTTGTTTTGATTTGTTTTTGTTATTATGGTTAAAAAACCACCAAACAGAAAAGCTTTACTGTGTGAAATGAAGGAAAATGTCAGGAAGTGGATTCACTGATAAAGTTCACTTTATGATTTTAGAGAGAATGTTGTTACACTGCTATTGTTTTTTATTGTATTTACAATGTATTATTTGCTTAACCCTGTAAATTTTGAAATGTAACTACTGTAACCTGGAATAAATAAATAAATCTAAATAGCAATGAAGTGTTTAATGTTGCTAAACAACATAAAAAAGCAGAGATCTCCCCCCCCACTCCCTTTTGGGAATTGTTTTAGGGTTCGTGTAGTTTGTGCCATTTGAACTGCACATACTTTTGAAATGGCAGGTCTGGGTCATGTTTTAATTAATACCAGGTTTGTATTGCTTATCTAAAACAAAAAGACTGTCAACTTCACCCTGTAGTTTTGTGTATCAGTACTTTCTGATGTGTCCACTGTAAAACTATTTTGGCAAGTCACTCAGGATAAATCTTTTAGGTTTTGGCACACAAAATACGATCTTTTCGATTAGGACCATCTGATCTTAAAATTTATATAGGTAATAAAGTCCATTCTATGTTTTGTGTAATCTGGAAGTAAATGAGCTTTATCTCTTAAATTTAAGCATCAAGGGTAAATGAGGGCATTCTTAGATCTCTCATTATTTTAAAACGTCTCAGTATTCTCATTTGTTATATAGAAGTAAATTCAGTTTAGAGCAGTGAGGCTGAGACCATCAGTGCCCACGTTCACAGCCACGAGGTGGAGGTGAGGCTGGCAGAGGCTGTGTCTCCTGGGGCTCTGCGTGTAGCCTTTTTAGCGTTTGCACCTTTCCCAAAAGCATTCCTGAGTGCTGCTTCTAAACTCCTCAAACATTCACCAGTTAAAAATAGCCCAGTAATTGGAGGGGAGTGTTGTTTTCAGCCAGGCTGAGCTCCCCTGCTCCTTACCCTTGAGCGAGCTGCAGGCCGCTGCCTGCCTCAGTGTTCCCCATGGACAAAAGGAGGTTAATAACCACCTCGGAGCTCTCTGGGATCCACTAATAGAGAACTTTTTGTAAGAACAAAGTGCTGTAATTATTGTTGCTGCTATTACTGTACCTGTTCTGCGTGTCTTAAAGTTTGGGGTGATATTCACACCTAAATACGGCTCCATGTCTCTTCCTTGCAGAGACGCTGATGGCTCCAGAGGGCTAATTCAGACCACCGAAATTAGGCTTTTAATTTTGGACTTATTTTAATCGGAATAGTCCTCTGGAGCTTTCAGTCTTTTTTCCTCTGCTTGTAGAGGAAACACAGCAAATTTTAAATCCCATCCCTGAGGCTGGAATTCATCTTGCTGAACTTGAGTACTGTAAAATTGAGGTGCCTGGGCTAAGGTGGTGTCTAACCTTTTTCTGTTTGCTGGCGAGGGAGGGGAGATGGTTCTCGTGATGCTCCAGGCTGCAATTTCCTGGCTGAGGTTACCTGACTCTGAACTTTCTCTTTCTGGCTGCGATGGGGAGGAGTTTAGGTGATGAGGTCAGCTCTGCGTGCCTCAGTGTGAGAAAGATGAAGAGAAATAATGGCTTGTCATCACAGAATGGTTTGGGTGGGAAGAGACCTTAAGGCTCCTCTCGTTCCACCGCTTGCCATGGGCAGGGACACCTTCCACTATCCCAGGTTGCTCCAAGCCCCATCCAGCCTGGCCTTGGACACTTCCAGGGGTCCAGGGGCAGCCACAGCTGCTCTGGGCACCCTGTGCCAGGGCCTCCCCACCCTCACAGACAGGAATTCCTTCCCAATATCCCATCCAGCCCTGCCCTCTGGCACTGGGAAGCCATTCCCTGTGTCCTGTCCCTCCAGGCCTTGTCCCCAGTCCCTCTGCAGCTCTCCTGGAGCCCCTTTAGGCCCTGCCAGGGGCTCTGAGCTCTCCCTGGAATCCGAACATCCCCAGCTCTCTCAGCCTGTCTCCACAGATTTCAAGGACTTAATTCCTCACTCAGGTTCTGCCAGCTAGTACATTGTGTTTCCTTTGCTATGGTAAACAGCCCGTGCAGTGCAAAGGGACAGTGCTGCTTATGGAATGGCTGCTTTTAACCTACAGCTGAAATTTTACGCTTGAGTTCCCCTTTTTGCTTGTGCTGCCATTATAATGAAGTAAGGGATAATAGGAGTGTGGATCTTACAGCATGGGTTAGGCTGCTGGGTGTTGAGATGTGGCTGTAAGAAAAGCAAGGGAGCAGGTAGCAGATGAGAAATGATTGAATTTCCTGTGTTGAAAGCTTAAAATGAGAATTGGTATGTGTAGACCTGGATTTTTGTGCGTGTGACTTCTGATTTAGTTGTTCTGAGTGGAATTAGTTTTGATGAGCTGTGTAAATTAAGGGAGAATTGGACACTTGGAAATGCTGTCCCCGTGATGACCTCTGCTTCTGAATTCTTTGGGGAAGAAAAAAAGAAAGCAGGCTTTCCCTCCCCCCTTATAGCATTAAATGTCAACAGCTGTATTTTGCTGCTGGTACTTATTAACTTTCAGCCTTGCCTTTTTCAAGCATTTATTGCTTTAGAAATGAATTAATGCTTGTCACCAGGGAAATGTACTGTTTCCAGCTAACTTGAGTTCTCAAAAGATGTAATTTTTCTGAAGTGGATAGTTTAAATTACTGACCAGGGAACCTCCTAACTGTTCTACATTGAGTCTTGGTTCTGGCATGGTTTGTCTTGATGTCTGTTTTTCAATCTGTTGAAATCCTGTTGCAGTCAGTAATTATGAGTAGTGTCTCTGTTATAAAGAAAAGATGAGGAATTACACCTATGGTTTTAGTTAATCCTTTTTACCTTTTCAACCTGAAAGCATTTTTTCACTTTATTTCCTAGCTGAAGCCAATTGTCCTTATTTCTTGGTAGCATACATTCACTTTGCATCACATCACTGGATGATCACGTACTTGGCTAGGGAAATATTATTTATTTCCAGATTTAACCACTCCTGTCCCATCCATGCAGCACTGAAAAGGAAACAGGCTTTCGGGAACAGAGGATTTTTATAAGAATTTTTTTTATATGCCTTCACTGCAACTTTCATCTAGTTGTTGTTGTTGCCTGCAACTTCTTTATTGTTTGGTTTTGTGTGTTTTTTGTTAACCTTTTTTGTAACACATGTTGTAAGCATTTATGCTTATTTCTTCTTTTATAAATGTAGGGAATCTGAGGATTTGTTGCAGTGTGGTGGCCACTGTCTTGGCTTTGTTGGTCATTTACTGGTGATAGGTATGGATAAACCTAGTGTTGGGGGCCTTTCCAAATTTCCAGATCTGATCCTGAAAGGCAAGGCTGAGAAAAGCAAAAATAGATCTCTGCTGTGACTGCTTTTTAAATGGGCAGCTTTTTTGGGGTTCTTTTTTTCCGGATTGTTAAATTGGTGGCTATTACCCTGACAAATATAATTACAGTGTGTAAATTATATTGAAAATATTTTTGTCTGTTTGATGTATACTGAATTTAAGCTAAGTTATAAGGTGTGCTCTTTGGAAGTGTGGAAGATACAAGAGTGGAGCTACAGATAACAAGTTTATGCTTGTATTTCCTACTGATGAAGACTTTCACACAAGTTATTTCTATGGGTAGGTGATGAGAATATCACTCTGCATGTATATACATTTATGATACATTTTTGCATGATTATACATGTAGGAGTGGTACAATTTTGACTTGAGACTATTGGTGCCTTTTGTCCAAATACAATTTTGCTCGTGTAGACATGTCTTGTCTAAAAATCAAATTTCGCTTCTGCTTTTCAAGCTCTGAGTCAGAAGCGAGAGAAACAAAGGCCTGAAGGAAAAGTCCAGAGCTCCTGAAATCTTAGATAACCTGTTGAAAAAATGGTCAAATAGTCAATATTGTACTTGACCCTCGTATCTTCTGCACTCGACTGTTTATTTTTACAGCTCACATTATGTATGTTCACGCTGAACTCTGATGATAAGACTGAAAGAAAACATGCCTCCCACGATTCAGTCCAGCCCTAACTTCTGCATGTAATTTAATCATCAGCTGTCACAAATAATTAACTGAACATCAGCCAGCTTAATTTTGAACTCAGTATTCCATTATTTTGTAATTGCCTTTTAAAAAGACACAGGTTGCCTTCCAGTTAATTATCAGGAATTCTGTTCCAGTCATAATCATCAGCGTTTCATGTTGCGAACAGTTTGGTCTTTAATACATTGGCATTTAACTACTCATTTATTTTTGTTGGGTCTGTTTTAAGTTTGTAATGTAACGTTGTTTCATGGAATTGTTGTTTTGGAGGCAGGTCTGATCCGAAATATTTTGCCAATTTCTTCATACCTTGTTGCAAAACTTCTTCATACCTTGTTGCAAAACTGATCTTTAGTACGACTTAAGCAAAATGTCACTCTCTGATGAACTGTGTTGCTAATCACGAAATAGGGGTTTCTGAAAATAGTCAGTTGAATTATATTTCAAGCACCAAGTTACTGAAAAACACCTCCTCCAAAAAAGCCCCAAAAACCAAAATCCACTCTAAAATCCTTAGAAAAACAGCTTTTCAGAGAAGTAAATCTGAAACTTCTAGTTCATCGTGTCCTTTCTCTCTTCAACAGCCACTTAAAACTCCGAAACCAGTTTTTCCTAAGGCTTTTCATTTTGTTCTTTATCACTTTAGAAGATTTCGTTATTCATTTTGTAACTCTGAAAGTCCTGTCTTCTTGAACACATTCTTAGTTTATGATTATTTTAGATTATCCCATACAAGTTGTACCCTCCATGTATCACACCCGTAACAAAAGGTCCTGCAGATGCTCAGCTGCAGAACTCCAAGAACCTCCTTGGAGTTAAAGAATTGCAAAGATGCTGAGCTTTGGCCCAGCCTGTTTCTGTCTCATCCTCGTTTATGTGGATGAAGCCTTGGCCCAAGGAAAGTTTTTATTTTCTCATTTGGAGAGGGGGAGCTCCAACCGCTTTCATCCACGCTTGAGTCAGTGAACTGCAGCTGGGGCAGGGCATTTCGGCTAAAACACTCACATCCTCTCAGAATTGCATTATTTATCCATCCTCTCTGCTTCCACATCAATCTTTGTCTTGAATTTGCCTGGTTTTTTTCTGAGCCTCTTCTGGTTCTAGCATGCTTTCTAATTATAAGTGATTTTCATTCATCATAAAGAATTTAGTTGGTCCTAACAAAACAGATCAAAAATAGTCTTTTTGTTACTCCTCAAGGACAGATTTCAGAATCATGTAAGCAATTTTATCTCCCTCTTTCCTCCTTCATTATGGTGGCCAAAAATGCTTGTAACAATCATGTTGAATGAAAAGCATATTTATCACTGCACATTATAATTTTGTTTCTTGTTATTCTTGATTTTAAAAAAACCCCAAACAAACAACACCAAAAAACATTGCAATTTTGAAAAATCCCCCTGCCCTTGACAGGTAAATGTTATGAAAGGAAAGTTGCCTAATGTTAAATTCATTGTCACTGGATCAGTTTGATGAAAAAGTTAGTTTTATTCAATCAATCCTATAAAAATGTAAGCTGTCACTTGACTTCTGTAAAATTCTCTAGTATCTCGTCTGCCCAATTTAATGTCCTGTAACTTATTTTTTATTTTAAACCGGAGGTTTTATCCTTTGAAGATTGTAAACGTAACATCGTCAGATATGGAGATGTTTATGTGTTAATGTAAAAGAGAGTACACAAATAACTGATACTTTGATAAATGTGTTTTTCTGACACTTGTGTTTTCTGTGTATGCAAAGGTCAAAATGTCTCTGTAATCTCAGGCTATGTTCATTAACTGAAGTTTAATAATCCATACAATTTACCACTGTGTAACTTTAAGAGCTTCATGTACGATGTTGCATTAGTCCTTAAACAAATTATTTGTGCTTTTTGAGGTGTCTTTCAGTCTGTTCTGATTTCTAACCCATGCTGCTTTTCTCCCCTGCAGATGGACCCCCTGTTGTGGCTCACTATGATATATCAGACACAAACTCAGACCCAGAAGTGGTAAATGTGGACAGTCTGTTGGCGGCTGCAGTAGTTCAAGAGCACAGTAATTCTTTAGGAAATCAAGACTCAGGATCTACCTGGAGAACCAGAGGGCTGCTGAATGAAATGAGTGCTGATACAGGTTTGTTTAAATTCTCTGACATTTGAGCCAGCATTGCAGTTGGTGTCTCTCCCTTTCTTTCTTTCAGTGTTTTTATGGTTTATACAGCTGTAGAAGCTCCCTATGTGGATTTTGTGAGAGAACAGGGCAGGCGCTTATTAAAAAGGTCTGACATTTACTCCAAAATACAAGTGATAAAAATTGACAAATATTCCTGCAATGTATTTTTGACACTAATTTTCTTAACTATTTTTTCTTCTTCTTCTTTTCCTTCTAATTACTACAGGGGACTTGGGTCTGGGGTTTTGGTGGTGGTTTTTTTTTTTAATGAAAGTGAGCTAATCTTGTTACTGAATGATTGATTATGAGAGCCCCTGCCACCAGCTAGTCAACTGGTCCTAATCTCGTTTTCAGTGTTGAGATTGCCTGTGTATGTCTTTCTTTTTTTGGTTTGTCTCTTTATATCTCTAAAATACAAGCATTAATTCTTCTCATATTCCATCTGCGTTTCCATCCCCCCTTAAAAAACTGGACAGCCTAACATCGGGTAAAGATGAAGGGTGAAGAGGTGCTGGCAGGTGGACTTAGCATCTAGAGACAGCAAGGAAATTTCCTTCAGGAGTATTGTGGAAGAACTCAGGGAAGTTCACGTAGCTCATGAAAACTGTTCAGCTTCACTCACGAAAGAGCTAAACAATGATGTGAAATACTGCAGTGTTTTGGATGTTCGCAGGGATTATTTTCTATCAGCTTCACCCCACAGCCTTGTATGCCAACGTTTTACTTCCTTTCCAGTCATTTTTTAACTCCCATGTTAGGATTTCAGGCTGCATAAGACACGTAAGTCTTGCCTGCTGTGGTGGAGCACAACAGGTTTGTGTTTTGTGCTGTGTTTCCCAAATGTCTCCTGCCATGGGGCACCCACATGGGGAGTGTTGTGGTGGCTCTGAGCTGCTTTTTACTGTCTATAAGGCTTAGAGAAACACAATTTCATGGTGCTTTGTAAAGAGATGTTCCATTACCATGGGGTCTACAAGTCCATGATTTGATTATGAGAATCTCTGTGCATTATTTTCACTGTGGTCCATGGCTGGATGTTGTTCAAGCCTTTTTGAAGCTTGCCTGTGTTTTCCAAGCTCAGTGGTATTTTTTGCAGGACAGCAGCTGACTGGTAGCTATTTGACCCCTAGCAAGCCCAGTCCTTTATTGAGGGATTTATTAAACAATTAGAACAGCTGAAATCACCTGTATTACACAGCACCAATGGGTCAGCATGCCAAATGAATGTAAGGAAATGAAAAGTAATGTTTCTTACCAAGCTTTCTTCCACTTTTCACTTAAAATGCTGCAGTGCAGGTAGAAATTTTTTTTCCTCCTCCACTTATATCCAAGGGGACTTGCAGGTAAAAGAAAACTGGAAACATCAAGAGACTTCTTCATCCCTGGGAATGTTCTTGTGGGTTTGGTCCTAGTGCTATGGCTGTGTCAGCAGCTGAACAGATGAATCTCTTTTTGCTCACGCATACACCTTACCCTGCAGCCTCACTATACATCTGACTGCACCTTTGCCAGTGCTGGCCTTTTCCTACCAGGTCTGGGGTTGCACATTGGGAAAGCAGAATTTTCAAATCTTGCATCTGGCTCACAAGTGTAATCTTCAGCCAGTATCTAGTTCAGCAGACTTTAAAGAATGTGTTCCCATGGGAAAATAACAACATAAGCAGCTCTGTCTAAGTAAAAAATCTTGTTACACTATCGCATCTTTGTGCATGGGCAAATGTTTGGGGCTGTTTTGCAAGCCCTGGTGGTGTAGGGCGAACAAAACATCACTTTGGCCGTCATCCTAATGTTTGTGCAAAGAAATTAACGGTGTGGGCATGTTATTAGGCATGAAATTTGTGTGGCCAGAGGCTGTAAATCTGTCTGTCTGTGTGCTATAATCCTAATTAACACTCAGCTACGCTTGCAATATTTACTCTGCTAATCATGGTTTTGCTGCTGCTAATTATGTTTTTGTTGTCTGAACTTTAAGCTATGGTAATATGTGGAAGCTCTTTTGGGATTCCAATTTATACCTCTGGGGATTCTTTTCGGGGCTATTTAAGAGCTGGTCTGCTTTGCCCTTCTGCCAGACATTACCCTGTTAAGAAAAAGAAGGGTTGTATGTCATTAAAACAAGATATTCTGGCCATCCCATTCCGCCCCTGCCATGGGCAGGGACACCTTCCACTATCCCAGGTTGCTCCAAGCCCCCTCCAACCTGCCCTAGGACACTTCCAGGGATGGGGCAGCCACAGCTTCCCTGGGCACCCTGTGCCAGAGCCCTACCACCCTCATGGCGAAGAATTTCTTCCCAATATCCAATCTGACTCTGCCCTCTGGCAGTGTGAAGCCCCCAGCACGTGAATCAAAGCCTCTGAGCACTTCAATTTCATGTTTCACAGTCTGCCCAGCCACTTCTGTTAAAGAAATACCCATGACCCACTTTTGGTCTTTCTGGCAGTCAGTGATGTTTAGCTCAACTGCAATGATAGGAAGAGACTGTCTGGGCTATTAGTTTGTTTTAAGTTCAGCTGACGTATTTTTAGTCTTGTGAGGTGGAAACTCCTTCAGGTACCTGGCAGCACATGGGTTTCCTTCCCTTGTTAGCGCTGATCCAATCTTTCCAAAACCTGAACATTACAGCATGGTCTCTCCTACACAAGAGCTGGAGAGGAACCTTGGACCAGGGATGGAGGGACAGGACACAGGGAATGGCTTCCCAGTGCCAGAGGGCAGGGCTGGATGGGGTATTGGTAAGAAATCCTTCCCTGTGAGGGTGGTGAGGCCCTGGAGAGCAGCTGTGGCTGCCCCATCATCCCTGGCAGTGTCCAAGGCCAGGCTGGACGGAGCTTGGAGCAACCTGGGACAGTGGGAGGTGTCCCTGCCCGTGGCAGAGGGTGGGACTGAGTGAGCTTTAAGGTCCCTTTCAATCCAAACCATTCTATGATTCTATTTGCATGCGTCTTTCCCAAGTGCTTTAAGCAGTAATTAGAAAGTTTCCCTGACACTTGTTTTAGGTTTAATTTCTTCTCTCTGTGTCCTTTAATCTCCCTGGGGGTATAATCAGTTCTGCATGTTCGCACACCTTTTAAATCCTGTGGATCATTATTGCTTCTCCTCCTCCCCTCATCTTTGAGGAGGTGTCCACTCAAACTAGATACACATAAAATACTAATTTACTCTCAAATTTCCTGCTCAACAAATGACTCTTCCCCTGTGTAGTACAGCTGAGCAAGTAGTTTTTAAGAAGCAGGTAGTACCACCTACTTCATGGCTGCCCAGCATCCCCCAGGCTAATGATAAAGAGAGACAGTGGAATTAATCATCTTCTCTTTTTCCTGAAAGGAAAAAAATAAGAGAGAGAGTAGAAGTTATATCTTTTAATTAGTTGATTTTTTAAGAAATCTATTTTCTGTGAGAGAAATAATAATTTCGGCTGCTTTGGGTTTCCTGTGCAAGTATTATCCCGTATGACTCAACAGAGCTTCAACTAATTGGGGTGAAGAACCTTCTTAGCAGCACTTGGCAGAAAAGGCAAAAACGTGCCACACTTGCTGTGAGTATTTAGAGAGGGCTTGTGGTTTGACTGACTGACAAACTGGATGGCATTGAGGAACTGTAATAAAAAAACAGCCCTGCTGCATATGGGACTTAAGAAAACCACTTTTTCTTTTGAAGTATTTGTAATAATGTTAGAGCAGATGTGTGAAGCAGCACAGCCAGAAACTGATGAGTTTGCTGTGTTTTCTCACTGACCAGCTTCCCCTAGTTTTTTACGTAAAAAAAATTAAAGTAATTTTCCTTGATGTGTGGAATGTTTCTGTCCAGCCTGTAGGGTTTTTTTGCTATAGTATCGTTGTATTTGTTTAGATTGTTTTTTTTCTTGATGTCAGAGAGGTCTAGGGACAGTCTAACTCTTAGCACTGTCCTAACATTTCAGCTGGAAATTCTAGTTGTTCTTGGTGCAACAGCCAGGCTTTGTTCACGTTTGTGTGACAGCACCATCACCAGAGCTATTGACACTGGCTAAATCCGGTGGTTTTCCTGTATCAGGTGATGAACTGTGAGTTGAAAAACTTGGTGTCATGAGATTTTCTAATCTCAGTGTTGTTTTGGTTTTTTGTTAGGTTGGGAAACTCCTTTTCCAGCTGATTTCTGAGCCATGTAAGCCATTAAACACTGTCTGTATTCCCATTTTCCCCATCTGTAGGTCGTTTGGATCCAGGCTTCCTTGCAGGTGACAAAACCTCTTGTGGTAATGCCCAGGCCGATGAAGAAATTAACATTGCCTCTTCTGACAGCGAAGTAGAGATTGTTGGAGTTCAGGAACATGCCAGGTGCGAATTATTTTTTCTTGCTCTAGTATTACTTTCATTTTCTCAGAATATCTGTGTTACCAAAATCAAAAAGGAAAGAACTGCTGGCCTTCACTTCTGTAGTTACCCATCCATGAGTGTTGCCCATAAGGCAGCAAATGTTGCACTTTATTTTTCTGTTCTGCTGGTCATGGTGATGTCAGAACGTGTTTTTCTTTAGAAAGTGAGCAGCTTGATAATCATTCAGATTAAACTTGTGATTCAGTATCAAACATTAACTGGCTAAAGATGTGTGGTGTAAAAATATGAAATATTGAGATACTAAGTGTATATACCTCAGGAATTCAGATTTTAAAGGAATGTGTGAATATGCAGATAACTAAGTGAAAGTCTTTATGTGAGTTCTTGTTTCCTTTCAAAATACTAACTCGAGTTTTTTTATCAGCTTCCACTTTATTTAATTAATCAGTAGGGGTAAAAATACTATCAGGTTTTCAATGGCTCATGTCATAAGAGCCCCTTCAGGTTAAAAATCAGATCATTCTGAATCTTAGGTTTATTTCAAGATTCAAGAGATGTCAAAGTAGATGAGGGTAAGGGTGCCAGAGGTTTCTCTCTCAGTCAGAAACCAGTCCAGCTGTTCCCCTTGGTAGGCATTTTTCGATGTTACTCTTCATCTTTGGTCTATGGTCTTTCCTTGGCTTAAAATATTACGAAGCAGTTGAACGAAACGGGCATTTTCTTATAGTGTGGAGTGTGAACTCGGTGGAATAAAACTGAGTTAAAACAGACATAGACAAGCTGCTTCCAAAACTGTTCTGCTGCCTGGTGCTTGCTTGGAGGCAGAAGAGGGGTGGAAGGGACAAGGAACAGAGCTGGGACAAGGAACAGAGTTCCTTGTTGTCCCTTCACTGCATCTTTCTTGAGGAAAGAAGAAGGAAGGTGTGCAGGACCCGATTGCCCAGGCAGGAAACTCTGTGGATAATGTGGGCACAGCCCAGTGCTGTGGGATGTGAAAAAAAGGAAATTTTCAGGTCCAGAGAGGGCATTTAGTCTTTGCTTTTAGAACCGTGGAAGTCCTTGCATGGCCAGCTCTTCTGGAAGACGGTAATTCCTTAGGAAGCAGCTCTCCTGGCTCTTCATGCAGCAGAACTCAGGGCTTGGAGGGTCTTTGTGCTGATGGTGAGGGGTGTGGATTCACCCTCCAGCACTGGCTGGTGTAAATCTGTGCAGCACTGCACACAGGAACCTTGTGTTGCTGTCCCCTCTTTGAAAGCTTTCCGTGCTGCTGCCTCAATAATACTCACCCTCTACGGGAATGGAAACGTGAACTAAATGCAGAAATGCAGAGTTAGTGTTTAAAACGACTTTTCATAGCTATGGACTGAAATAACTTCAGCAAATCGGACTGAAAGCACTCTTCTGTGCTCTCCTTTGTTCCTGCACCCATCTCCCACAGACCAGTGTTTGCTGCCTCCCTTGAATACTCACTCACACATTTCAGTTGTTTGAATCCTATTTAGAGTTTTATTTCTCTTGCAGGTCTAGGCTTGCAGTTATGAAGTATTGATGGGCTTCTGACAGGGTTGTCGTTTGGACAAGGGTTAGGTTTCTGATTGGTGTTTTCTGCATGCGTAGTTAGTGTGGTGTTTGGATCCTGGTTTTTATCGTGCTCCCTATTCCATGTCATCGTTGGGCTGGTGTGAGTCGTGACACCCTGGAGTTTGTCCCTCGTTTGTAGTTCTTTGGATTGTTAGTGAATTGGTGCTGTTTCTCATCACTGGGATATTACTTGGCATCTACTTAGGACACCAAGTCACGTTTTTCAGTTTGTTTAATTTTTTCACCGGTAGATTTTTTTTTTTCGAAATCATGCATGCATATAAACCAGTTTTCCTCTACTTTTTCCAAGAATTTTTTTTAATCCGTCCCCCCCTTTTTTTTTTTTGGATTGCCTTTACTTGGTACCTTCCGGCAGATTGGAAGCATGTTCCCTGAGCTCATGTTGGACTGAACGTGTTGCTGTTGGCTGCTTGAGTGGCTTGTTCGAGGATAAACACTTTTATTTTTCCGAGGTATTGTTCCTGTGAGATAATTTATGGCTCGGTTTTTTGTCATCTTCAGGAAGAAAAGTTAGTCTTAGCTTTGCCTAAGCACCGAGGACTGTTCTCTGAATGATGCACCACAGTCCCAGAGACCAAACATCATGTTTTATTTGCTGTCTGCAAGCTTTTCTTGCCAGTTTGATGAAAAATATTTCTCCTTAAAAGAAAGCTTTAAAAGAAAGAAATCCCATACATGTGTTAGAGTTCCAGGGTCTAATTGCTAATTATTTGTAGATATATACTTTGACTATGTATTTTTAAGACTGAAGGTATATCTGACGAAACATTCTGAACATCTCATCTAAACCTAAGCAGCCTATCTGAGAAGGCAATGAGACATTTATATTCAGAGAAGTTACAGCTCAGAGAATGAGATTTTTCATTCTTTTTCGTGAAACTCCAACCAGAAGCAAGAGAGCTGACCATAACTTAAGTAGTTTTGGAGAATAAATAGCATGAACTTAAATTGGAATAAATAAAATGTAAATGTCAGGGATATTTGATCAGTGCAGGAAATTTGAGTTCCTGACATACATGTGCCTTCACAAAGAAATGGGAAAAGGTTACCCCAGCAGCCAGAACAACTTGTGTTTATCCATGCAGCCAGGAGCAGCTACAGCCACCACCAGTGCTTACGAGAGCAAAACAATTTTTGGAGCACTATGTATCAAGTTTTACTTGTGCCTGTGTAGGATTTACAGCTGGAAATGGAGTGATCATCCTAAAGCCTCTAGTAAATTCCTGTCGTCACTTCATCATATAGCAAAATTATTCTGCCTTTCATTTTGCGTTTCTCTTTTCTAATTGCTATTAACTTGTGCTTCATTGGGCATGTATTTACTATGGATATAATAGGTAGAAATGCTGTGTGAATAGGTACCTGTGTATCTTGCTCCAGCAGGGCACTGGAGCTTTATCTTCAAATGCAACTTTTAGTCTCGTTGGCTGTAGTCACTTAAAGCTTAGATGTTTTGCTGAAGTGAGGCTGAACTGTTGTCAGTGAGCATTTCCCAGCATGTTTGTAATTTTCAGTTAAGAAGACCAAAACAAAAAAGAATCAGCTAAAACAGCTGTAATAATGTAATTGGCAAGATCTCTTTTGCAATTATTGTAATGAAAGTATCATTACCTCCTTGTTTTAACATGGCTTTGATTTAATATTGCAGTATAGCTTTTCTTTTTGTCTCAGGCAGCCTCACTTCAAATTTTTCTCTTTTTAAAAAGTCTAGTGGGTAAAGCTCCTAGCAGGAAACTGTGCATGGTACTACACATGGTGGGGCAGGTTTCCTCAAGATCTTTGGGATCCATGCACATAATCTTTTTAAGGAATATCGCATTACACCCACTGGCATTCCTTTAGAATAATTTAATCCCCACCAAATCCCCACATTTAAATTTAACTTTGTCCACTGGGTGCTTGAGATGCCGCGGACTCTACAAGTGGAGAATCCAGTTTGGAGAGGGACGTGCTAACCAGACAGCGGTAAAACACTGGAGCTGGGGATGTCGCGGCCGAGCTGAGCGGTGTCCCTGACGCTGTGTGTGTCCCTCTCCTCGCTGCAGGTGTGTGCATCCCAGGGGAGGGGTGATCCAGAGCGTGTCCTCCTGGAAGCGCGGCTCGCCGTTCGGGAGCGCCCAGCCCGCGCAGCCATGGACAGCAGTGGCTCCCCAGCAGAACTGGCCCTCGCCCCCAGAAGTGGTGGACCTCACTCTGGACGAGGACACCAGGCGCAAATACCTCCTGTAACGCCGCGTCACTGTGCTCCCGCGCCCTCCCCTCCCGCCCTCCCTGCCACAGAAGTTGGGTGGTTAAAGCATCGCCTCCAGAGGCCCCGTCCTTCTCACTATGGAACCCAAACCCGCGGCGTTTCTCCACGTCCACAGGAATGTAGTGTGGTTTTTCAGTATCACTTCAAATGGCTTTGCCTTCTCCGAGGAGGATTCTTGCCCAGAGTTAACGGCACCAAATTTAAAACACGGTTATCTGCAGTTACTAACGCGTGTGTGTGTGTATATCTGACGAAATAAATGCGTGCAAACTTACACCCTCCCACCCTACCCCACCTCCCGCCACCAGGACGTTTTTAATTTATCAGCATCTTGAGTTTGTTAGTAGAAGTTAGTGTGTTGCTGTGTGAGCATCAGTGATTTTGAGAAATGCTGTGTCCTCACTGATTTCAGCGGAATGGAGGGTATTCAACACTTCCAAAATTTGGGCCAGGAGTATTTTTACCCAAGCTGATTTGGTTATGTTACCAGCAGGAGGGATTGTCTATAATGCAAATGGCCCGTAACAAATGCACTGAACAGCTTTTAATTAAAGCGTTTTTATTTTCAATGTAATTTATAGTTTATACTCTTCAGTGCTGAGTCTTCTGTCTCCTTGACTACTGTGTTTCACTGGTCAATTCCCACAGCCTGGAATGGCTAAAATAGTAATAGTAGTGACTTAGGCACAGCTGATCACTGCAAAAGCACAGGAAAAGGTAATAAAAAGGCCCAGCCTTCCTCTCCTTTTTAATTATAGTGGAACCTTTTTACCTTTATCCAAGTCTTGCCTGGAGTAGATGAAGGAGAGAAATGAAATGTTTTACTCATAGTCCCCGTTTCTACTGCTGCTTGTTTGTGTCATTCACTATCTCAGAAAAAAAACCCCAACCAAATCCCAAGCAGATTCCAAAACCCTAGCCTGGCAAAGGGCTGTTCAGCTGGGACCCGTTCCTGGAACTTGTGGGGCCACTCAAGTGCTTAAAACTCTGTCCTGAAAAATGTTGCAGGAGTAGGGTCAGAAACTAAGGTTGTGGATTTTTAATTTTTTTTTTTTTAGTTAGTAATCCGCACCATTTCAATCATGTCTCTCATGCTAGTTTTGGAAATGCCATGATTCAGGAAACACTTTCTACCAGAATATTTACCAAAATCAGTGGAACTACTCACTTCAGCGGGCTGCAGTTTCTGTGGTGTATATGGAAATTCCTGCCCCTCATCTGTCATTTTGAGCCTTTCCCAAGGCAAAAACCAAAGATTAGACTTTAACAAGACGATATTACTCACTTTAAATGTCTACTGTGCAATTGAAACATTCCTTCATATTCCGGATGTTTCTATTGGGAATTTTGTACAGCTCTGCCACTGGATGTTTTACTGTTTAAGGCTGAACAGGGGTGGTCAGGACATGGGAAGTTCTGCTTTCCTTTTGTGTCGGCTGGTTTCAAAATTTATTTGGCTTCCCATAATTTCATCTGTGGGCAAAATAAAAAAATTACAATAGAATTACCCGTGTTGTCACATAAAGGAAAAACAGCCCAGCAGGGGGGTGTAGTTAGTAACAAACATCTGTTTCTTCCGTAAGCAGAACAGCTCCTACTGCACCTTGCAGAACAGCTGGGTAAGGATTGATATCCCCACTTCCAGCTTTCTAGAACATTGAGCGTAAGTGTCTTGCATGGCCAGAAAAATATCTGTGGTGTTTTTAGTGACCGATTCCTTTCTGTGGGAGGGAGGGAGGGAGGGGAGCGTGGATGGAGCCTGTTGGCCCCACAGCGGGGAAGGGCCCCGTGCTGCTCTGCCCATCCTTTCTCGTCGTGTTTCCGTCAGCTCTGGGCTCACACACCTGCTGCAGAGGTAACTTTGGAACAGCCGCGTCCTGTGGCTGCTGCTTCCCGTTTCACAGAGTCTCCTGAAGATCAGTTGTGAAGAAAGCTGCAGGGACCCATTTGCAGTCCCTCCGTGAAAAAAATGCGAACTAACTCTCCTTGTTTTTCAGTTTGTATATGATGTGACTTCCACGTGTACATAAAAACGACTGCCTCCTAACCAAACTTCCTCCAACTGTGCACTGTGTTTTGTTTAAACAGCTCATGTATGGTAGTCCAATGCAGGTTTTCTTTTATTTAAAACACTATGTATTTTCTCTTAACAAATTTCAAGGGTAGTGATCTGAAAAATGCAATCACTGGATAGATAGGAAATGGTTTGGTTTTGTTTCTTTTAGTACTATTGTTGGGGGTTTTTTTTAATTTCTATTTTTTAAAAAGAGCAAAAATGTGCCTGGGTGGTTTTTGCTCTTCTCAGCAGGAAAAGAGAAAAGTTAGCCATTGTATGGCTGAGAACCAATGCACTTGGGGCCTGGTCCAGAACCCACTGGGGTCAGTGTGGGGCTGCCCATCGATTTCGGTGTGCATTGGCTCGAGCCCTTCAGGGTTTAGCAGTTTTCCTGATTTGCTGGAGTGTGAACTTGGAATCTTCTATAGTGAAGACAAATCATTGCTCAGAATATAAATGTTTAAAACGTGCAACTCTAGTTAAAAATAAAATTTGATTCTTCTCGACATTCACTATTTAGTTCTCATTTTCCATCTAGTATTTAATGGTCTTTGGAGAGAAATAATAATAAAACAGAGTGTTATATATATATATAAATATATATATTTTTGGTGCAAGATGAGACCTTCTGTTTTTTGAAACAAGTCTGTAGCATAAAGGTTAAACTATTTTAAGACGAAATAAAATAGAGTGTATTATTTAAACAATATCAGTTTGTTGGGTTTTTGTTTTCCCACTTCCATCAAATATGCTGCTGCGTGTCACATCTCCAAATTACGTCCCTAAGTTCTGGGTTACAGCTGCCCAAATTCAGCACTGTTCCTTGCTGTAACACATTTAATTTTGCACATCCAGAATGTTAAAGTGATTTCGTGGCTGCAAAAGCTTCCTTTTATCTCGGACCTGGGCAGGACCAACACTTCTCCCTGTAGCCCTGGTGGGGATGCCAGGGGATGTGCAGGTACCAGTGACAGGTGGCTGCTGCCCATCACAGAATCCCAGGGTGGTTTGGTAGGGAAGGGACCTTCAAGCTCATCCCATTCCAACCCCCTGCCGTGGGCAGGGACACCTTCCACTGTCCCAGGTTGCTCCAAGCCCCGTCCAACCTGGCCTTGGGCACTGCCAGGGATCCAGGGGCAGCCACAGCTGCTCTGGGCACCCTGTGCCAGGGCCTCCCCACCCTCACAGACAGGAATTTCTCCCTAATCCCATCTAACCCTGCCTTCTGTCCATTTAAAGCCATTCCCTGTGTCCTGTCCCTCCAGGCCTTGTCCCCAGTCCCTCTGCAGCTCTCCTGGAGCCCCTTTAGGCCCTGCCAGGGGCTCTGAGCTCTCCCTGGAGCCTTCTCTTGTGCAGGTGAGCACCCGCAGCTCTCCCAGGCTGGCTGCAGAGCAGAGGGGCTCCAGCCCTGGCAGCAGCTCCGTGGCCTCCTCTGGACTCTCCAGTAGCTCCACGTTCTCCCTGTTTTGGGGCTCATTGTGCTCTGCAGAATCCCTTCCAGGGATGCAATTTTGGCACAGCCTCCACCTCCCCACACACCTGAGTCCTTCAGGTGTCCGAGCAGCCTTCCCACCATTATTTCTCCAACTGCATCCCCCTGTCCCATCCTCCCAGACCTCTTCTGCTGGTCAGTGAGACCGTTTGACTCAGAGGCTGATGCTACAGGCCAGATCCTCTCTGACCAGGGAGTGGTGCCAGGGTGAGCTGTGTTCGGAGAACCACGGAATTGTATCAGGGAATTTGGAGCCACAAGTAAAGAGGAGGGTGGCACAACTGCACTGTGCTGAACCTGGGGTCCTGCTGCCTGCCAGCCCTCTCACGGGCAAAATGGAAATGGGAATAGGAATAATAATGCTAATAATAATTAAAATTCAGTACCTTTCCAGTGTTTTCCATGCATTTGTCACGTGAGAAAGCTCCCAGTGCAAATCAGGAATTTATCCATGTATTTTAAGTACCAATGTGGATAATGAAGGTAAAGTGAGTTGGTTTTCAGCCTCACCAAGTCCTTGGCATTTGTGAAGCCTGAAAATAAAAATTCTGGGGCTGGTGGTTGTTGCAGAGGTGGGCGCCAGTCTCAGATTTTATTTTGTGTTTATCAGCAGCTGCGGGAGAGCAGCACTGTGAAGTTCGGTGCAGATGTGAGAAGAGGACAGATAAAATACCTCCTGAATCTTTTCTTCTCTATTACCAAGAGATACCCAGAGTCTATGGGCTTCAGGATACACTGAATGGAAAGCTTAAAATTTCTCCTGTGGCACTTGGCACCTCCTTATGTAGGAGCCACTTGCCTTTGTGGGAATTGTTATTTCTGGGGCAACACAAAAACTGAACAAAACTACCCAAAACCAGGTTAGATTTTGTATTGTGTCTTTCCTGGTGAATTAGTTGCAATGCAGATTGATTTTGTGGCTGAAAGTTTAGTTTGCCTGCCTTGTAATGAGGACTGAAAGGGCTTTACTAAGTGGATTAGTTCCCCAGTTCCCTGGAGAATCTGTAAGTGGTGTTCTTTGCTGAAGGCATCACCTCCCTCGGCTGAAATACCATCAGTTTTGCCTCTCCTTTTTGGGGCTGTCATCTCTGAATGCCAGCTGCTGTGGCTTTCTCTCCAGACTACCCCAGGGATGCAGTTTCCCTTCTGTCTGCACGGGGAAGGAGGAGAACGCCTGCAAAACGCAAACTTGGGATGGACAAACCCTGCATTTACTGACAACTTTGGTGCAAGTAGGGTGAAATCCTCCTGTTACTGATGCTAAAGGGCAGACAAAGATCTAACCCACCCCCACCACCCAGTCTATATCTTGAGTTTTTGAAAAGCAAATGCAATCCCAGGAGTCCTGAGGGCTGCTGATTCACAAATGCCCCTTGGAGGTTTTCTCATGGATCTGGTTAGTCATCTGGATTTGCAATTCAGTTTAAAATTAGAATTGAGTGCCAGCCACTGGGAAGGAAACATCTTTCAGACAGTCTCAGGGCAAAGCTGGAGTGGGCAGGGGGAAAGCTGTCTGGGAGTTTAATTTCAGATAATTTTCTACACTTACTCGCTGCATCGGCAGCTTCGGGTGAATCCAGGGCAACCACATCAGAGCTGGGAAAACAAACAAGAGTCCTCTGTCAAATTCGTTTTCCATTGCTGTAGGTGCTGTGAATTGAGCACAGCTCCTGGAGCTGACTGGTGCCTCTGATGAAATGCCATCTACAGCTGAGGAGTGCATTTGCTTTGTCCCTGGCTGGCCCGTGATCAGCAACACCCAAACCTTTTCCGTTTTGTTTCTTACAGATCCTCGTCTGTCTGCTTCAAACTTGGAATTGCTGAACTCCAGTGAGCCCCAGTGTGAGGCCAATCACAGAATCACAGAATGATTTGGGTCGGAAGGGACCTGAGAGGCCACCCCACACCTCAGTTTGTGTCCTGCCACGGGCAGGGGCACCTTCCACTATCCCAGGTTGCTCCAAGCCCTGTCCAGCCTGGCCTTGGACACTGCCAGGGATCCAGGGGCAGCCACAGCTGCTCTGGGCACCCTGTGCCAGGGCCTCCCCACCCTCACAGCCAGGAATTCCTTCCCAATATCCCATCCAGCCCTGCCCTCTGGCACTGGGAAGCCATTCCCTGTGTCCTGTCCCTCCAGGCCTTGTCCCCAGTCCCTCTGCAGCTCTCCTGGAGCCCCTTTAGGCCCTGCCAGGGGCTCTGAGCTCTCCCTGGAGCCTTCTCTTCTCTGGGTTAACATACCAAGACCAGAATACAAAACCACAGTGAGCAAATGCTAATAAAAGGGGGGATAATTTCAAAAACAACGTCACAACACATCTCGGACAAGGCCTGGCGAGTTGAAAATGCTGTTTAGTTCAATCCTTCTGTAGCAAAAGGAGAATGAGCCCCTGGTGTTCATCTAGGAGACCTCCACACCTCTCAAGCATTTTTGTGTCAGTCAAGGGCCATTAAAAACCCCATCCCACTTGGAGCTGATGAATCCTTGGCTCCTTGGACAATCTCTCCTTTCTCCGCCTGCTTGTCAAGAGGAGGAATTAGGGCAATTTTTAAAGCAGTCCCACCTGGGCATGGCACAATGCAGGGAGCGAGCTCTCCATGAGGGGCTGAGCTCCCTGACAGCCAAAAAAGTTTTATTTTAATGCTTTATTTTCCCAGTAAGCAGCAGGATTGCATATTACAGCCGAGTTTTTGGAGGGGTGGTGCAGAGCTCCCTCATCATTTGATGGCCAGTGTGAGGGTCTTGCCCCGGACCCGCATTCCCAGCTTGTCCAGGGGTATAGCAAAACTCTAAAATGCTCATAAAAGTTATCAGAAATGCTCCAAAATTAGCTTTACACCTGCATCCTCTCCTTCCCTGTGCCCCAGGGAGAAATCCCGTTAATTCCTGGAGCTCCAGGCTCAGCTCAGCCTGCTCCCAACCCCACAGAAAGGCTGGGGAGGGGTGTGTGGGTGGAGGCGAGGGCTCTCAGCAGCATCCTTTTTGCAAGGGAGGCAACAGTCATGATTTTTACTGCAGTTTGGCCACTGATACTTTCTCTCAGGAAGCCCTGGCTGGAAGCAGCCCCTGGGAAGGCACTAGATGGCACCAGAGCCAGAGGATAGGGGCTCTGGGCTGCCGTCTCACCCTCCTCTGCATCCCCCAGAAGGGGGAAAGTGCCCTCAAAAACAGGCGAAAGGGCCTCTGGATGTGAAAAGACCAATTTTTTTTTTTTTTTTCGTTTTCCTAACGCTGCTGGACTCGGTTGCTTTGGTCAGACCCTGTCCACGCAGCCAGCATCCATCCCAAGGCAGGGAAAAGGGCCCGGGGAAGAGCAAAAGGAATCCAATCATCTGTATGGAATACTGAAATTAAATTAACCAGCTGTGATTTTGAGGTAATTAACCACTGATGAGACGTTTCTGCAGATATTAAGCCCGGGATCTGGGAATGTGGACAGGGGTCGCTGACCTTGCGTTATTTTTGGTTAATGCAAAACAAGGAGCTGATTTCACAAATAAAGTAGTACAATGTCCTTGATTAGTGGCAGAATCCGTGGGATTTTGCAGCGAAGCACGTTTCCAGGAGAGGGCTTTCCTTTCACCACAGTTCTTGCAGCGGTCATGGTTGAAAGCTGCTCCTTTCAAAGCTGCTGCTGCGGGAGCTGGTGGGATACTGGGATGGAGACAACATCGGGGGACTACCAAGGAAAGCACACCAAAACCTCTGGTCTGCCAAAAATAAGGGCAGGATGGAGGAGAAAGGATGAATTTGGGGTCATTCGGCTTGAAACAGGGTGATGTGACACATCCTAAAGCCAATCCCTGCCCTCCCCTTTGGCAGGCACAGAGGCAATAATGAGTATATGAGCTTAAAACTCTAATTGAAAGGAAGGATTTAATCAGCCCCAATATCCCACTTTGGACTCAATGCAGTGAATCTTCACCAGCTCCCATTTTGCAGCAACTACCACGGGTCAGAAAAACCGCACCTTTGTTTTGTCATCTGCCACACCCATAAAAATGGAGAATGAAACTCCTCGAAGAAATATAATTCAGTTTTGGCAAAATGCTAATATATAAACGGGGCATCATAGAATCATTGAATCGCTTTAGTTGGAAAAGCCCTCCAAGACCACTGAGTCCAGCCATTCCCCCAGCACTGCCAAGGCCACCACTGACCCATGTCCCCAAGTGCCACGTCCACACGGCCTTTAAATCCCTCCAGGGATGGGAACTCCAGCACTGCCCTCTGGACAGCCTGTTCTGATGCCTGACCACTCTTTTTTCAAGATCTTTTTCCCCAGTACCCACCCTCTCCTACTCTGTCACGCCTTGAGGCCGTTCCCTCTCCTCCGGTCCCTTTTCCCCGGGAGCAGAGCCTGACCCCCCCGGCTGCCCCCTCCTGTCAGGGCGTTGTGCAGAGCCACAAGGTCCCCCCTGAGCCTCCTTTTCTCCAGCCTGAGCCCCTTTCCCAGCTCCCTCAGCTGCTCCTGGGGCTCCAGCCCCTTCCCCAGCTCCGTTCCCTTCCCTGGACTGGTGACACTCATCCCCTTTGCCACCATAAATTATGCTCCCTCATGAAATGAGCTGGGAAGGGCTCTGGACGTGTGCTGGGTTCCTTCGAGCTGCTGTGAGCTCCCAAAAATCCTCCTTTCAGGGAAAAGGGAAAAACCACCTCCTGGGCCACATATCTGAAATAGGCTGTGGCAAAATAATTGCGAAGTGTTTTCTTTCTCTCATTTTTTCTTCTCCCAAATGGTTGCTCTTCAGAGCTGAGGTTTTCACCCATTTTCTTATTTTATCACCGTAAAACTGGAAAATTGAAATGCTGAAATGTTACACTTTAATCAAATGCATAATGATTTCCTCTAGTTTGCCTCTTTTCTCTTTTCTTTTCTTTTCTTTTCTCTTTTCTTTTCTTTTCTTTTCTTTTCTTTTCTTTTCTTTTCTTTTCTTTTCTTTTCTTTTCTTTTCTTTTCTTTTCTTTTCTTTTCTTTTCTTTTCTTTTCTTTCTTTTCTTTTTTCTTTCCTTTTCTTTTCTTTTCTTTTCTTTTCTTTTCTTTTCTTTTCTTTTCTTTTCTTTTCTTTTCTTTTCTTT
>VZTD01003867.1:226599-254445 GCA_013397725.1 Rhagologus leucostigma
TAAGCTGTATATTTAAACATGTACATCCCTGCGAGCGCCCTGCCCACCATCTGCCAGGCGAGAAGTTGCCGTGCCTCGGTCCCGCGGCGACTGGCACGCTATAAATATCTCCACTAGACCCCTGCAAGGCAGGGCTCGTAAAAACGTCCCAGCTGCTAATGTTGTAACTACATTTTTTCCTGCTCGAAGCCTCCAGGCCCACCATCTTCTGAATAAAAACTCGATTTGGTCTAAATAAATAAATAAATAAAAATATTTTTAAAAAGGCGAACTGTGGGGTTGGGAGAAAGTCATGGGGAGCCTTAAAATATTGGAAGCATGGAGGGATGGATGAATTGCGGTCAGCGAGCAGCTTTGCTGCGGCTGCGAAGCGATGATAATGACAGTGGTCACCTCTCCCTGTGCTTGCGGCAGACCTCCTCTCCCAGGTCTGCAAAACGGTCCTGTAAAACCTCCCCGTTTTGGCTTGGATGCCACGAGGAACTGAGGGAAGTCAGGGCTCCCAAAGCCAGGAGATGGGGCTGGGAGGGGAGGCGGGGGGGAGCATCTTGTCTTTAATTACATTTCTACAGAAGCGGGGGGGGAGACGCAGGATTGGTGATTGGTCTTTAATGAGAGGAAGACAAATTCAGCAGGTCGGTGGTTCCCACCCGCTAAAATTTCACGAGGAGCCGCTGGCAAACAAAACAAAAGCCAGTGGCTCCTGCAGCCCGCCCTGCCTTTACCCCAGCATCCCTCCCAGAGACGCATCATTTCGCAAGGCTGTGCCTTTCCACCTCTCTCCTAGCTCTATCCTGAGTTTGGTCGGTTTTCTCTATGAACATTTATTTATGATTTCCTTCTCCATATTTCCTTTTCCGTGTACCTCGGTGACTGTTTGGCCATCCTGTCCCCCTCTGTATGAGCACCGGCGGGGTGCCCCCCTGCTCCCCCCTGGATGTAGTGTATGCCGTGGCCCTTTGTTCTCGCTCCATCCTCGCCCCGGGCCAGCGCTGAGCTCCTCCGTGCCTGACACATGTCCCCGTACACATCCCGAGGAGGGAGGCTGTGCTTCTCGCTTGCATGAAGGGAGACATGCATGCCTGTTGGGGCTGATCATTTTCCAGTGTGATTTTTTTTNCCGCCCATCAACCCCACGCCACGTGAGACAATGAGATTCGGGTTATGGCGTGGGGGGGAAAAAATAATCCCTCTTCTCCTCTCCCCCACCCTGAACCCCGACACGGATAAACCCGTCCCCTCCACGGACACCTGCCGGCAGCTGCCCCTTTGTTGGGAGTGGGGATTCACTGCAGCGAGCGTAATAACCCCCCCCAGGTCTCACTCTGCAAATTAGCCCTGGTACAGAGCAGAGTCAACCCACTCCGAGGATGCCTTGGTAATCTAATAATGCAGAAAACTGCTGGGTTAATGGCAACTTTTAAAGCAATTTATCATCCGCATCATATTTTTGACCTGTCTTGTTAGAAACACATCCTTACAAGAGGAAACATTCCCCCCTCCTCCACCTCCCAGCCTTATTAGTCAGTAACCACCAGGCTTTCATAGCTCATAATCCATCAAACTCATCCACATTTTAATGACTTAATTCCTTTGACACTCTTGAAAAGCCACGTTTGAGTCTTGAAAAAGCCACCTGGTACAAAGAAAATGATTTTTTTTTTTTGGTTTGGTTTCTTTTTTTTTTTTTGGTTGGTTTTTTGGGTTTTTTTTTTTTGTTTTAGCATCTCTGGCTGAGGAAATCCAAGGCGGGTCACGTGCTGGTGGTGCTGCTGTGGGTGTGGAGGCACATGCAGTGATTTCTGTAAAGCCTAGACATCTCTCCAGCACCAACCTGTACCCCTGGGCTCCCTTAAATAACTCCTTTCAGTAACAGGGAGAAGGATAATCCCAAACACGGACAAAACGGGCTCTGAGGTTCATTTATGTAAGGGTTGTGTAAGGGTCTCACACCCATCTGTGTGCGCTTAATGATGGCGAAAGGGAGCTGGGCTGATGGGTTTCTCACACGGGGTCTGGGCTGGTGGCACGGCTTCCATGCTTTTTAAAAGGAAGAGAAACGAGTAGTGGTCACGTTTTGCTCATGCTGGGAATTACATGCAGCAAAGTCTAAAGAAAGCTGATCTGGATTTACCTTGCTGAGTGCGGATCTGGCCCCGTGGAAGTGTGTTATTTAAGAACCGGTGAGTTGGTGCGGGAGGGAGGCAGCAGCAGAAGCTGTGAAGCTCAGGGAAAAATCTGGGGTGTGTCTGCCACAAAACCCCGGAGCTGCTCTGGTGGAGGGGGACGGAGTGCTGAGGACACGGTGGGGACACGGCCCAGCGTTGGTCGGGGTGCCCTGGGCAGAGTGTGGGTGTCCTCGCAGAGTCGCCCCGAGTCCTCCTCCGTGACCCTTCTGGAAGCACTGTCCTAGAGTAAGTCTTGAGTTTCATTTTTGTTGTTGCTTCAAACCCTGCTCATGACCCAGGCAGCTCCTTTTTAGCTGAAAGGGGAGGATGGAGCATGGCTGGGGCAGGTGCTGCCCCAAAAGCTGTAGGAGAAACCCCCGCAGGTACCTCAGGGAGCGCGTGGGACATCCAGGACTGGCTCATCCCTCTCCGCTGACCAGAGGGAGGATGGTGGCCACCACCGGAGGTGCAGGGGCGGAAGGAGAGAGCTGTACAGCTCTTTTGGGAGTAGCGTGGATGTGGGCATCCACTTCCGCCCCTTTACAGGCTGGTTTAACCCCAAGCCATGCACTGGGGCTGCCTCGTGTCTAAACTGAAAGATTCTTATCTCTAGAGGTGCTCAAAAAGGAACAGGCACTGCAGCAGGTCAGCAGAGAAAAGCCTTTCCCACCCCTAACCTGGGACTGCTCGTTTTGGGAGGCGTTAAATTAACGAGTGAGAAATCCAAGGGGAGATTTGCAAAAGGTCTTCTCCTATGTTAAAATCGTCTTCAATATCCGTAACCCCCAGGAACAGAGGTGGTTTGGCAATTGGAAGAGGTGTGATGGCATTGCCAAATGCTGTGACTCTCGGGCATCTCATGGTGTTTGGGTGTTCCTACACAACCCTGCAGCTCCTGGAGCTGGGTGACAGCACCGGGCTTTTCTCTTAAGGGGTTGTACACAACGTGGAGCTTCAAGCTGCTGCTTATGGCAAACTTGGTCCTCAAAACTCACAAGTCAGCGCTCAGCAGGTGTTTCAGCTGATGTGGGGGTTTGGGAAGCAGAAAGGGGATGTGGGGCTAGAGCGGGGCTGGGGCAGGGACCTGCAGGGAAGCAGTGAGAGTAGGGACAACACCCAGTGGGGAAAATAGTAATTTTCTCCCTTTTTTGGTTGAGTTTGGATAGATGGAGTGGGTTGGTCTGCAGCTGGGGTTGGCAAAGGGGTTGTGGCTTCCCAGGCAGCTCTGCACAGGACCACATGGGAGATCCACAAGTTAAATCCTTGTGTGGTCTTCTCTTACTCCTAAATCTTCTCAATGAGAAAACTGTGTCTTTTGAGAAGGGTTAAATTCTCCCTCAAAATAATGATAAAAAAACCCACAATCACTCCTCAGCCTCTTGCAACAGGTCCTGGTGGTGGCAGGGACTGGGCTCCTGTGCTGGAGAGCTCAGCAGCAGCCAGGATGGAGGGAAAGCAAACCCTTGTCTTCTCCATGCCTCCTCTCCACCTTTTCTTAACCCTTTCTGCTCCTCCTCTGCTCAGTTTTGCAGTCTCCCAGGACCTTTTCTCACACATTTTCCTGCCTGATGTTCCTTTGCATTTCCCAGCCCCAGCTGGATTGGGCTGGTTGGCCCATGCTGTCGTGGATCCCTCTTGGTAAGTGTCCTTAACCTCTGTTGTTTTCTCTCCCTCCCTTTAAAGGCTGCAGAATGTGCCTGCAGGAAAGGTGTGTGTGTGTGTGTGGCTTGTGGCTCTTTAATGAACATCATGGCTTCTGGCTTGAGGGACTACACCCAGTGGGGTTAGGAGCAAAGAAGGCCTGGGAGCAGCAAAGGTGAAGGTTTTTGAGATAGTAAGGGGCAGCCCTGTGGGCTGGGAGCCTATGAAGTGAGGACATGCCTGTGGGGAAATGTCTGGGTGAGGATTTCGGTAGCTGGGGGAAGGATCCAGGTGTCTCTGTCTCTCTCACCACATCCCTGTGGTCCCAGCTGCTCCCAGTGGCTGCCCTGCGTGGAGGTGACACCCCGAGGTGTGGGTGATGCTGAGCTCAGTCAGAGCCATGGGCTGGTGCTGGTTTTCCTCTTTTTTCCTCCCTCTGGAAGGCTCGAGTGGTGCTGTGGAGCTGTTGCTGTGCACCACCCCTCCGTGTCCTTTCCCAAATGGTCCAAGGAGCAGGTGTGTCCCTAAACAAGGAGAGCACCAGGCATGGGCACCTTCTGGGACTTTTTTGGGCAGGACTGATGGAACTGGACAGCCCACCAAACCATATGCCCAGCTCTGGAGCCAAGAACTGCTGTGAAAACATTCTCTTGTCCTTTTCTCCAGGCTGGGAGGGGTCTCTAAAAGGCATTCAGAAAAACCAACCCTGCGGCATCTGTCTTGCTGCAGCTGCTCCCCACCCCGGGTTCCTCCAGTGAAGGAAGGGACTGGGAAACATCCCCGCAGCAAATGTGCCCTCCCCAGCTGTGCTTCCTGTGCGTCTCTGGGATTCCTCATTCTCCTGGTGGCATCTGACTCTTCCTTCAGTCACACTGCTAGATCAAGGCACTGATATTTCCCACAGGATCTTGGGTTTTGTGGAGGCTGTGGGTGCATGAGGAGGCACCACTCATGACCGCTTGAGCAACTAGCCAGTTTATGTGCTGTCTCTGCTAGAAAACTGGGCACCTACAGACAAAAGGAAGCTTTCATCTCTTTTTTTTTTCTTCTTTTTTTTNNTTCTTTTTTTTTTTTCTTTTTTTTTTTTTTTTTTTTTTTAAATATCAGAGGAGGTGCCTGTATTTGCCTGTGCGCCTTAGGGCAGTGGAAGATGTTTGGTCCATTCAGGGCTGACCATCATCAGCTAGTGGGAGCTGAGACTTAAGCAGTCTCTCCTGAGAGCCCCAAACCTCAGTGAGGAGCAGCTGGAGTTGGAAAGGAGCAGTGGGTTCGTGGTGCAGCTGTCTGGACGTGGGGTTGGACACCCATTTGGGAAGGTCTGAACTTGTTTGTACGTGCGTAAACCCAAAGAAATAAGCCCTCAGCTTTTAAAAGAGTTGCTTGGCATTTATACTGGGGTGAATAAGATGAGAATCTAGTTTGAGGTGTGTTTTTATCTTAAAAGAGAAAAAAAAAAGAAGAAGTTGGCAGCACACTGGCCACAGGGTAAAGGTATTTTGTTTGCAGGAGGGTTTGGTGGTGCAGTTATCTTCGCAAGACTATTGGGGTGTGTTAATCCCTGCTTTGGCATTTGCAGTTAAACTTGAGCAGGAGCCTTTTAAATCTCAGTCAGCGTCTGAAGGTAATGGGGGTGGTGATGCTTCAGGAGAAGTGTCCATCAAGCCTGGCAGCTTCCACAACCTCCAGGCGGAAAATACCACTCATTTGCCTGTCAGGAGAGGAGCTGTAAATCTCATGCAGATTACCACGCTTCTTGTTGTGGTTTGCTAAATCCACATTTCTCTTTCTTGTAGCCTGGCCTTTAATATTAATATCTTTAATTTCATTTATAAATTCACTTATCAGCTTTCATTAGTCATCCCGTTAATGATCCCAGGCAAGAAATTTGTCATTTGACGTCAAAAGGCAGATTAAGGGACTTCTAAAGCCTTGGGAAACGGCTTCATGCTGCACCAGAATTATAGCGGTTGGCATACGAGGCTAATACTAGGTGTAATTTGCATCTGCTGCTCAGGGGATGAGTGATTATTTTATATATTTAGCAGAAAACAAGAGAATTTCTTAACCATGAACGGTGCTACGTTTCCTGCAAACTCTGCAGTATTATGAATCACTGGGCTATAAACATCTTGTTTGCTGGCGTGCCTGGTTTCGTGTTACCACGGGGGGATCCTGACAACTCCCCTCCTCCTTGGCGGGGTTTTCCTAATTGAAATTAAGAGATTCCCTCTGTGCTAGGAGCTGGAAGGGGCAGGGAGTGGATTAAGTTTTGCTTTGCCAAAACTGAGTGCCTTTGGTTGCTGCGCTCCCCTGATGGTAGGTGAGGGAGATTGGGGGGGTTTGGAGATGGGTGTCTAAGGCGTGAAAATGAAGAAACGTCACAATATTTGCTCAAAACATCTAGAAAAGGGCAAGACTGGGCTGAAAACAGATGACATGTAGCAGCTCCAGGTGCTGGTCCATTCAGGTCCGTCAGGATGAGGCTTTACAGACGCTAGGAGCAAGCAGCTTGTTGGGAGAGACCTTATCCTGACCAGCTGTTGTTTGTGATATCCCACAAATCTCCTAGGGCTGAGATAAGCAACGAGGAGGCTTCCTGCACAGAGATAGCGTGACATTAGCGGGCCTGGGGTCGTTACAAAGTTGTTACTTTTTAATAATGAATGCCTCATTGCATGTAACCCTGTGAAAAAAAAAGACCCCCTCCCCTGCTGGCCACTGTCGAAGCCCACTGGCAGCCCCAAATTCTCTCCTGCTCCTCTGTGCGGAGCTTCCTTTGAGATCAAAGGGCTGCAGGCAGATCTCCACGAGCCTGAACGGAGAAAATGTTATTTATTGTGCACCAAAGCACCTGTGGAGCTGGTGTTGCTCAGCCTTACTTGGTCTGAGTGGGAAACTCCTGCGGAAACTGCAGTGGGATGACGCTGACTGGACACCAGGTGCCCACCCAGCTGCTCCACCACTCCCCTCCTCAGGAGGACAGGGGGGAGAAAATGAAATGGAAAATAAGCTGTTGAGATAAAGTCAACTAAATAAAGCAAAAGCAAAGGCTGCGATGGAAAATAGAAGAGTTAGTCTCTACTTCCCATCACCAGGTGATGTCTGGCCACTTCCTGGGAAGTAGATGTAGCAGATGCTCTTCTGGGAGCCAGCCACGGTGTGACACAGCCCCAGGGCAGGACCCGTCCCCTGTGCTGACCCTGCTGGGGCACCTCCAGTGCTGGGGACAGCTCTGGCTCCTCAGGACAAGAGAGACATTGAGGGGCTGGAGCGTGTCCAGGGAAGGGAACGGAGCGGGGGAAGGGGCTGGAGCCCCAGGAGCGGCTGAGGGAGCTGGGAAAGGGGCTCAGGCTGGAGAAAAGGAGGCTCAGGGGGGACCTTGTGGCTCTGCACAACTCCCTGACAGGAGGGGGCAGCCGGGGGGGGCGGGCTCTGCTCGCAGGGAACAGGGACAGGAGGAGAGGGAACGGCCTCAGGCTGGGCCAGGGGAGGCTCAGGTTGGATATTGGGGAAAATTTCTTCATGGAAAGGGTTATTAAGCTTAGGAACAGACTGTCCAGGTCAGTGTTGGAATCCCCATGCCTAGAGAGATTTAAAAGCCATGTGGATGTGGCACTGTGGGAACATGGGTCAGTGGTGGCCTTGGCAGTGCTGCAGGAATGTCTGGACTTGATCTTAGAGGTCTTTTCAGTCTAAATGATTTGGTGATGCTGTACCTTCCTGAGTTTATCAAAGCAGCAGCAGAACCCATCTCTATCCTTAATCTGCTGCTCAGCTCTGCCTGACTCCCTTCTGCAGTATATTGACCAGTGGTGGCCAGGCTCTTGCCTCCGAGGTTGTTCCTTCAAACTGAGAGCTGAAAATTAGGGTATGGCATGGTTATTGGGCCCCAAGGCGAGGAATGTCCTGTCCCCACAGAACCAGGGGAGTGAGCAGTGGGTGGTGGGCCAGCAGCTCAGCTGGTGGCAGTTCTATTGAACTGAGTTGCCTGGGACTAGAAAACAGGAATATCTGGTTTTGATGATGATGATTATTTTCCAGTTCACTGGCTGAAAATTTATTTTCCTATTTTATACTGTCCTTGAGTTTTTCAACTAAATGAGAGGGTGGGGAGAGGCTTTTAAATGGTTCATTTGAAGGAAGATGAAATAGGCCGCAACCCCACAAGTGAAATGCTGTCTTATGACAGAAAATGAAACAGCATCAACTGGATGCAGGGAATAAAAACAATTCATCATCATTTTTAAGTTGGGTTTCTCATACACAAATGTTTCACATTGACATAATGTTTTCAGTATCTTAGAGGTGGGTTAGGTGTTTTGTACTCACTTGGGGGAGCATGCAGTGGTCAGAAATAGACTGCCTTTGTGCTCCTGTACTGTGAAACTATCAAATTTATTTAATCAGCAGAAAGTGCTTTAATGCCTGAGATGAGTCTCAGAAAGATGTGGAAGGTCACAAAGTGTAGCTGGCCCTTTGCCGAATGAGGAAGGTGATGCCAGCCCCTGCCCCTCCTTCCTTCTCACCTCCACTGGCATCAAGGATGCATTTCCAGGCTTGGGAGGGGCCAGAGGTCGTTCCCAAAATGACAACGAGAGTGGAAAATCTTGGCCAGGATGTGTCACCCCTGCTCTGCTCCTCACTGGTCTCACCCACCTGAGTGACTACTGCTCTGCTCTGGGCTGGGGGGGCCTCGCCTCGAGTGCTGAGGGCACCTTTGGGTGCCACAATATAAAAAACACATTAAACTATTAGAGAGTGTCCAAAGGAGGCCACGAGGACAGTGGAGGGTCTGGAGAGGAAGCTGTGTGAGGAGAAGCTGAGGGCACTTGGTCTGTTCAGCTGGAGAAGGGGAGACTGAGGGGAGACCTCACTGCGGTCTTCAGCATCCTCATGAGGGGAAGCAGAGGGGCAGCTCCGATCTCTCCTCTCTGGTGACCAGGGGCAGGACCCAGGGGCAGGGAATGGCTGGAGCTGTGTCAGGGCAGGGTCAGGCTGGGTATCAGGAAAAGTTTCTTCCCCCAGAGGGTGTTGGGGCACTGAACAGGCTGCCCAGGGAATGGTCACATTCCCAGGGCTGCCAGAGCTCCAGGAGGGTTTGGACAATGCTCTCAGGGATGCACGGGGGGATTGTTGGGGTGTGTGTGCAGGGCCAGGAGTTGGACTCTGTGTTCCCTGTGAATTCCCTTCCCACTCAGGATGTTCTGTGGTTCTCCTCCAGCCTGCAGATGCAAACGGCACCTTCTGCATGGCCTTGTTTGCTCTGAGCAGCAAAACCTGCCTGGCACATGTGATTCCAAACTTGCCAGTGGAGATCCTGGGCGTTTTGCCCCAGGAGACCACAGAGGCACCGTGGAGGTCAGGACATATCATCTTGCCCTGGGTCACCTGCAGGGACAGTCCTGTACTGCCAGATCCTGATGGCTGTGGTGCCATCAAGGTGCTTCTTCTGGATGGTGCGGGGGTGTCCTGGGGAAGGAAAATATTGCCAGGAGGTAGTTACAGGCTTAGAAAAGTAGGATGTGTGCCAGGGGGAAGGAAGGCATGTTCCCTTGGACAGAAAGCAGTGCCTCCTGAGAGGACTTGGGATGCTGTTAGGGAAGCCAGATGTGTTTGCTTGGTGTTCCCTCTCTTTTCCTGCAACAAGTGATTTTGAGCCCCTTTAGTGAAATCAAGGGCCAAACCTCAATATCTAGGAAGCTGCAGCAGTTTTTGGGGTATGTTGCAATGGCTCGTTGTGGTTTAATCCCATCCAGCCCCTCACAGCCCCCCACTCACTCCCCCACCAGTGGGACTGAGGAGAGAATCAGAAGGGTAAAAGCTGGAGAACTTTTGAGTAGATCACGGCAGTTTAATAGGGACACTAAAAAAACATGCACACAAGCAAAGCAAAACCAAGGAATTAATTCACTGCTTCCCACGGTCAGGCAGGTGTCCAGCCATCTCCAGAGAGCAGGGCCTCCTCCCACATAACAGTGGCTTGGGAAGACAAACACCATCACTCCAAACATCCCTCCCTCCCTCCTTCTTCCCCTCACTTTATATTATCTTCGCCGCTGTGGCCGCACGAAAAGCAGCAAAGGCCTTGGCTCTGTGCAAGCCCTGCTCGGCAGAAACAAAAACATCTCTGTGTTATCGACCCTGTGTTCAGCACAAACTCAAAACACAGCCCTGTACCAGCTACTGTGAAGGGAATTAACTCTACCCCAGCCCAAACCAGCACACTCAGGCATCATTCAGACCTTGTGGGGACCCGTGTCCTTGTCCTGGGATTCCTTATCCACAGCCCAGCATCTCTCACTGGACATTTTTCTATTAGGAACTAAGCCGTGAAGGAGGTCTTTTCCCCCTGGGCTGGCCTCAGCACTGGCAGACTCAGGGTCATCCTCTGCCTCTCTGCAGAGACACAACTGCTGCTCTTCAGGAAATGCCTTCTGAGCCTGGGTATGTGCTGGATGAGTAGTCAGAGAATCATGGAGTCACCTGAGCTGGAAGGGACCCACAGGGATCATCAAATCAGCACAGACACCCCAACAACCCCACCCTGTGCATCCCTGGGAGCGGTGTCCAAACTCTCCTGGAGCTCTGGCAGCCTCGGGGCTGTGCCCATTCCCTGGGGAGCCTGGGCAGTGCCCAGCACCCTCTGGGGGAAGAGCCTTTTCCTGGTATCCAACTTAACCCTCTTCCTAGCCAGCACCACTCTTGGTATTACCTTCACTTGACTTCTCCACCTTCCCCTCTCTCATTTCCCACCATGTGTTACAGTATCTGCCATGCCTTCCCCCATGGATGCAAGGGGTTTTCTTGAGTCGCTCCTTCCTCACATTCCTTGTCCAAGCACCGACATCTTCCTCGTGGCTGGTGCTGGCTCTGAGACCCAAACCTGCTGGAAACACTTGAGGTGCTTCAGCACACTGGCCTGGTCCCTGTTGGTGTAGGGGAGGGTCAGGCACTGCTCTCCACGTGTCCAGAGCTCCCTGAGAGCTCTGTATGGGCTGAAGGGATGAGGAGGCTGAAGAGCAAGCCCTGTCCTCTGGCCGCTGCTCTGGGGATGTCTGTGATGGATGGTGTAACGAGTGGCGTTGGGAACACGGAGATGGGCAGATCTCTCTCATAACTAGCTTTAAAGAACAGTTGCACTCATTATTTGGCCAGGGGAAAGGGACATCGTGGTGCCAAGTGGGCTCTCGGTACATGTCCCTCCTGCAGCTTCACTTCTAGCAAACACTGCTTTCGGTGGGGGTGGTGGTTTCGATGGGTGCTGTGGGGAAAGTACCTAAAGGTACTAAAGGGCTGCTGCTCTTTCACTGAACAGGGAACACTGGTGCCTCTCCTCTCCCCCACGTCCTCCTTTTGCTGCAATGGCACAACTGGGCACAGCTTTCTGGCCCCGCGATGGGAGTGGGGAAGCAGCAAGGTCCCCTTCCCGATGCTCTGAAGTTTAGATGGCAAACAGGGATGGACGTGCTCTGCAGAAACCCGGCTGGCTGGCAGCATCCCCTGGAGGGGCAGGTGACATCCAGGCCAGCACGAGGAGCAGAGGGCATCAGAGAGGTGCCAGGCCTGGCAACAGGGTGGTGCAGGGGAGGAGGGATGTACCAGGACACCCAACAACAACCCCTGCTTGGAGCTGCCACCGGTGCAGAGGCCCTTGGGGAGTCCTCTTTGAACGCAGCCTGTTGGAGGTAAGTTTAACGGAGCAGGTGGGTGTGCAGGGTGGGCACCCTGCCCCCTGAGCCGAAATGCTCCTCTCCAGTCCGTGAACAGTCCCAGATCCCGCTTGCTATTGGGGTTTTTTTCCCCCTAAAGAGCAAGCCCTTTTCTAGTGATGCCATGACGTACACACTTTGCATCACGCCAGGGAGCTGGAGCTCTGAGAAAGCCAACAAATATAATGAGACTTCGAGATTAAAAGGAAAAAAGGAAAGAAAGAAAAGGGATGAAAGCCCAGAGCACAACAGCATCATGAAAATGTGAAGTGTTTGCCAAGGTTCAGGCACCAAAAAGCAATGAAAAGTGATTTGTTGCTATCAGTGCCTGTGGTGAGGGATCTGTTCCCACATCTGAGTTTGGGGTTGGGTGGGGTGCAGCCCATCAGCTGTAGGAGTTGCTTTTTCTGTCTGTCAGTGCATACCACCTTCCATGGGGGAGAAATGTGTCTCTCTCCAAAAAGCAGGGCTTAAAATTCCTGGCAAGTTTTCATCTGTGGGAGAGATTTTAGCTGAGCTCTGTTGTGGAAGTGCTGGGTGATAGTGGAGGAGGGAGGGTAACACACGGAGAGAAGCTCGGGAGGTTCTTAGGGCAGCAGGCGATGGACCAGAAAGTCAAGGAAAAACAGCAACACAGAGAGAAATCCCATACTGGTCTGGGGCTTGATGGGGCAGCTTGGTGATGGTCAAGAGAACTCTGGGTCTCCACCTCCAGGCCGGGGGTGGAGGTGGTTGTTGGCTGGTGCCTGCAATATTGAGAGGAAAGGAGGCCTTTGTCCAGCCTGCTGAGCTGCTCTGCAGGGCTGGGCACCTTTCTGAATGAGCCACCCCTTGCTATTGAGAAAATGGAGCATTTGGGAGCGTGTCTGAACTCAGGGGTCCCAGAGGAAATTTGCCATCCACACAGCTTTCGTTGTTGCTGTGAAAAGTAGGGGTGATCCCACTGCAAAACCATAGAATTGTAGAATTTCTAAAGCTGGAAAAATCCTCCGAGATCACTGAGTCCAACCACACCCCCAGCACTGCCAAGGTCACCACTGACCCATGTCCCCAAGTGCCACATCTACAGGGCTTTTAAACCCCCCCAGGGATGAGGACTCCACCACTGCCCTGGGCAGCCCATTCTAAGGTCTGACCTGAAAATTCCTTTCAGTGAAGAAATATTTTCTTAATATCCAATTTAAACCTCCCCTGGCACAACCTGAGGCCATTTGCTCCCATCCTGAACAGACAAAAAAGTGGGGAATTAGGATTTTTCCCACCAGCTTCCTGTGTGAGCGTATTCAGGGCTTGGGGATAGCCTGCAGACACCTCTTTAGGGATTGATGTTTGCAGACCTGCCAGATGTTGGACAATTTCCGAACCAGCCCAGACCTCCTAACTGGGGGCTCGGATTGATTTCCTTGGTCAAAATGCTTCTTCTGAATGGAGGAGCAGGGTTAGATGTTTTGTAGTCCATCGTTCCCAAAAGACCAGAAAAATTCCAGAAATGCGGTGTGTGGCTCATCTGAGGTTCTAGAGGCGCCAGCCTTTAATTAACATCACTGGGAAGTTCAGATCCCAACTTTAATTCCTTTTTGTATATAACTGGGAGTTCTGAGGAGTCAGGAGGTTTTGTGTCTTGAACAGATGTTACTTTTTTTTCCCCCAGAGCTGGGTTAAACCTGAAATACTGCTTTGTAATTGCTGCTTCTCTCTCCTCTACTCAATATCTGCCAGAATGCCCATCCAGTGGATATTACATGGGTTAGTGTTATTCGTGCTCTATTATTTCCACCCAGGCAGAAGTCTTCTCCAGGGCTCAGCAGTTAGCACTGGAGGAAAAAAATCCTTGTAATCTTTTCCTGCTCTCTCTAAAGGTCCAGCTGCATTGTGAACTGACAGTACAAGTGGAAAATCTAGGATTATTTTCATTACGGTTTTTGATCTGTCCCAGCTGTCCCATAAGGTGTTGAGTAGGAAGAACATTTTTAGGAAGAAATTTTTTTATGCTGAGGGTGGTGAGGCCCTGGCACAGGGTGCCCAGAGAAGCTGTGGCTGCCCCTGGACGTATCCAAGGCCAGGTTGGATGGCGCTCAGAGCAACCTGGGATAGTGGAAGGTGTCCCTGTTTTGATCTCCCACCTTCATTTCTCCACCTGTACAATGCACCAGTGACCATCTCGCAGGCCCCTGGTTGTAAAATTCAGAGAACAGGAAAAAATGCAGATGATTCTGCCCCTTTGTAGGTAAAATTCATAGGTAAATGTAAATGTGGGTGGAGAAAAGCAGATTTCTGTTTCATACCCTCCTTTCTGTGGTCACTCTTGAGGAAATGTGCTACAGGTGATGTCTGAAGAACTGTATTTAGCCATAAAAAACTTGATTGGATGTCTCTGCTTTCTTCAGGAAACAGATTTGGAAATGCAACAGAAAGCTGACAAAGCTGAGACTTTTGGATGAAAAACGAAAACCTCAGTTCTTTCTTAATGTCACAGACATGAATAAATATTATTTTTTAAATAATACCTCTAACATTATTTGGTTAAAATCCAAGGAGAGGCACTTTCCCAAGGTCACTCACTGCAGTAGTGGGAAGAGTGACTCACACCCCTTTTCCTCTGTGAAAATACTGCTTAATAATGCTTAAAAATACTGATCTGGGGGAAAGCCCGTCTGCTGGCACTACCTGTATGACTTCCTTATCTGGCTGCTCTGATCAATAGGTTTTCTTTCCCTGATGGATCTTGACAAAATTTTTGATTCCAACAGCAACTTTCTTTCAATGCCGCCTGATACGGGGCTGTGGAGATTTGTGGCCACTTCTCCATAGCAGGGGATTTGTCGGAGTGAATCAGATCTGGAGTCACTGAGAGGGAATTAATGTGAAATGCCCTGATGTTGGTTTTACAGTCGCTTTAATGGGCATAACTGCGCTATTAAACTGATCGGCCTGTATTTAGCTGCTATTCGTATTTGAGTGGAATAAGTGTTTTCCTTCAGGAAGGGTGAATTCTACGAAGAGCTATTACAAACCTCCCAAATGCCTCAGCAATAACGACGTGACAACTTACAGCCTGAAACCCAGACTCCTCGTGCTGTGGTAGTGCCTTAAAGCCCTATTTCACCCCCCTCCCCATGTCCTTTTCTTCACCCCAAGCGCGTTTTTAAAGTATCTCTGAAACGATGGTGTTGCTCACAACACCTTCCACTCTCCCAGGTTGCTCCAAGCCCCGTCCATCCTGGCCTTGGACACTTCCAGGGATCCAGGGGCAGCCACAGCGGCTCCGGGCACCCTGTGCCAGGGCCTGCCCACCCTCTGAGATGTGGAGCTATAGGAAGTTGCAGCCTGGACTAGTCTGGTATAGACATGAGCTGGCTGCACCCTTGGGCTGGAGTTCGTTGTGCTAAAGGGTGTAGGAAAAAACATTTTCTGATGTTTTCATAAGTCTCCTTTGCCCGAGGATGAGAGCAGCCATCCCATTCAGCTGTACAAGCAGGGAGCTGCACATGTTTTTGGCCACGGGGCCGTGCTGCAGCGGGTCAGGAAGGCGTCAGGATGGTGATGGGGAGGACACTTCCATTGCTCATGACTCCTCCAATGCCCGTAAGTCCAGCAACAGGGAGGCTCTTGTAGCATCTTCGGATCCTCTGAGTCCTCTTTGTGAGCAAAGTTAAAGGTTTTTCATCCCACTGCCGGCCACAAAGTGAGTGCAGAATACATACCTGGGGGAGAGGGCTCGAAACTGAGGCAGAACAACCCAGCTGAAATCTATTTCTTGCTCTTGGGAATTTTTTTGTAGGGTTTTTGGTACATTTTTTTTTCTCCCTTTCCTCTTGGCTCTATCTTTCAAATTGCAGCTCATGAAGATTTGTCACAGGTCAGGAAGACTTAAGCCATGATTTGCAGAAGATGAATGGACTTTTAAAATCAATTTAGTGGTCCCCAGTGTCAGTGGGGTGCCAATCACCACAGGCTAGCACTGCCCAGTTCCTCTGCTGCTATCATTAGGAGGCGAGAGCAGCATTCATTACAGAGAGGCTGAGCCTGGCTGCGTGCTAATGGAATTGAGCTGCCTGACCTTAATGTGTGCCTGATATTTAATCTGAAATTTCTGTGGACACCAGCAGGCTGCAACAGAAACAATACAGGCCCAGCAATGCAAAACCTTAGTGCTGAGAAGACAGCAAAATAAATTAAATTTGGTAATTAGTAAAAATCCTTGGGGCCTAGAGGTCACATGTGGAACAGAAAAAAAAGGTGTATTTTTCTTTCCACTTGGCAGATGTACAGGTTCCTGGTAGGATCTTGTGTGCTGCAGGGAGGAGTGTGGTGCAGTTTGTTTGTCCTGGACTGGTGGGAAATTTTGAGATGCTCTTGGCCCCACTCAGATGGGCCCCTACAATAAGAAAGACATTGAGGGGCTGGAGTGTGTCCAGGGAAGGGAACGGAGCTGGGAAGGGGCTGGAGCCCCAGGAGCGGCTGAGGGAGCTGGGAAAGGGGCTCAGGCTGGAGAAAAGGAGGCTCAGGGGGGCCCTTGTGGCTCTGCACAACTCCCTGACAGGAGGGGGCAGCCGGGGCAGGAGTCGGGCTCTGCTCCCCAGGAACAGGGACAGGAGGAGAGGAAATGGCCTCAAGCTGTGCCAGGAGAGGTTCAGGTTAGACATCAGAGAAAATTCCTCCATGGAAAGGGTTGTGAAGCCCTGGGACAGCTGCCCAGGACAGTGTTGGAGTCCCCATCCCTGGAGGGATTTAGAAGCCGTGTGGATGTGGCACTTGGGGACATGGGTTGGTGGTGGCCTTGGCAGTGCTGCAGGAATGGTTGGACTCAATGACCTTAGAGGGCTTCTCCAACCTGAATGATTCTGTGTTTCTGTCTCCAGCCTCATAACCCACAGCATCACCCTTCTGGTCCATTTGCTTCGCTGACATGCACACGGTCTGTCACCCCAAGGCCCTCACCCATGGAGGTCTCTCCTGATGCACCCATCGCCTCACGGCATCCTTCCTTGCAGCAGTTTGGCTCCCTGCGGTCCCCATCTGGCCTCGGGGTTGTCACCTGCTGAAAATCTGTGAGTGCCCCGAGTGGATGTGGTCACCCTTCATCCCTGGGGCCTGGTTGCAGGCCCCGCTCCACTGGGCCTGCAGGCAGCAGGTGCGTTGGACGTGATACACCTGGCATTGATTTGAGATGCTGCCTTGGTGAGGTCGTCCACAGCTGAGAACATCTGAGCCTCTGGGTCACAAGCGAGGCTGGGTGGAGGATGATTTCTTCTCCTCCTGTGGGATTTTCAAGACGCACAAACCTCTGCCTTTGGCTCAGGGCTTTGGGCTTCACCTGGGACCCAGCACTGACAAGTTTCTGCCCTGCGAGTGCCAAAGATAACAGATGTGAGTAGGTGTCCAGCGACCATAGCCAGGTTTGTTGGCTGTTCCCTTTTCACCATGAGCCTCTCTTGCCCCCTTGGAGCAGCAGGACAGGCAGCGGGTTCTCAGCATAAGGTCCTTGCCAGAATAAAATAAAACTGGAGAATGAGCCATCCCAGCTGTTACGCTCATCAGTCTGGAGTAGATGAAGGTGTCTCTCTGGGGCCAGGAGGAAGGAAGCTCTGGGCTGGCACAGTGCCGGGTAAAATATTCCTGATATTCTATTTGGATATTAGGAAAAAATTCTCTGATAGGGCTGCTCAGGGAAGTGGTGGAGTGGTGGAATCACCATCTCTGAAAATGTTAAAAAAAAACGTGTGGACGTGGCACTTGGGGACATGGGTTAGTGGTGGGCTTGGCAGTGCTGGGGGAATGGTTGGACTCGATGATCTTAGAGGTCTTTTCCAACCTAAACAATCCTATGATTCCATAAAAGATCAAACTACAATTTCCTGAATGCCTCCTGAAATCTAGGGCCGTGACACTGTAACAGGTCCTTTGGGAAGGAAATGTCTCCATAACAAGCAGGAGTGAGATACATGGATAAATGCTGGGCTGTTTCACGGTCTGTAAATGTGCTGCCCACCTCCCTGGGGCTGACCCAGTGCCCTCCAGGATGTGTCTTCCCACTCCTGGTCATGTGTGTCCATAGCTTGCAGGGCAGAAAATTGCCTGCTGCTGGGAAAAAAACAGTGCATGTAAGGCAAAAATAGGGGTATCTAGGCTGCTACTGGTAGAAACTCAGCCCTGGTTTTTTTCAGTTCGTCTTACTAGCAGTGGTAACACACTTACTGTCATGGGAGCCTTGGGAGGGTGATATCTGAAAATCATGGAATCATAGAATGGTTTTGGAAGGGAACTTAAAGCTTATCTGGTTCCAACCCCTGCCATGGGCAGGGACACCTTCCACCAGACCAGTTTACTCAAAGCCTCATCCAACCTGGCCTTGGACATGAGGGGGTGAACACATGCTCTGCAGGCCTGTGGGAGACCTTGGCTGGTTGAAGGGGGAAAAGTGGCTTTGGTCCTCAAAGCATCACCAAGAGGGAGTGGGAAGGGAGCAGCACGACAGCAACCAGCCCTTGTACAAACATCTTTCCATGGGAGACATGCAGAGCGGGGAATGGGGCCCTGCATCCACCACCCACTGGTTCTGCTGACCAGAACAGCTCTGCCCTCTGCCCAGTCCCCATCCCCTCCTCTGTAAAACAGGGTGCAGTCCCAGCCCTGGTTCTCACTGCGCTTTGCCACCCTTCCTCCGCGCCATTTGAGCAGAGAAACAGCTAATTTGTGTGCGCCGTGGTTTGCCATGGCATGAAAAGCCTGCTTGAAGGCCCTGCAGAGGAACCAAAATCAAACAAATTTCAGATGGTCTCGCAAATGAAGCTGAAAGGTCACAACAGTATCAAGCTGGAGGTTGCGTGTGGTGCTGCAAGCCTCTGCTAAATATCAGCCAAAGATTAGTCCATCCTCTCCGAAAGGCCAAGAGCTACACAGGCTCTGAGTTCCTCCTGCCACACGTCCAGGCTCACAGCATCTAAAAATGGCACAAGCCCCTGTGAAAGAGAGACACAACTTCAGGAACAGAAAATTCAAGGGAAAGCGTCAGGCCGGTGAGGTGTGTGAAAACGAGTTCGGAAAATCCTTAGATTTTTTTCCTTTAAAGCCAAAAGGGACTTGTAGATCATGTGGCTAGCGCTAATTAATCTGGCGTTGTGCCGAGCATTGTCATGGCAGTTTAATCAGCAGCTGTGAAACGGAGCGTTGTCCGTCTGCCAGCCTCCAGTCCCGGCTCCTGGGGACAGCAAGGGACATCTCTCTGTTAGGTAGATCAACGCATCCTGCATTTGTTTGAAAATCTGGTCTTTTAAAGGCTTCATCTGGCATCAAAGTTGTCAGCGCAGGAGCTGTGCAGGGCAGGAATTTCATCTGGGAAAAGCAGTGTCAGAGCATCAGTTTAACCGGGAGTCAGGCGCTTGTGGAAAGAGCTCAACAGGGCTGCAGGCTTCTCCCCAAGGCCACCAACCTTCTCCTAATAAAATTGTCCTAATTAACTGGCAAATCCCTTGGCTCTGTTGTGGGTGGACGGTCTAACTTCATTCATTCCCCCCCAGACCAGTTTCTGGTGCCTTACACTGGGTCTCCCATGAACTCCAGAGAGCCAAGACCAGGAGTTTGAGGAGCAGCTGAACCTCACACCTATTAAAGCCACTAAAAGCCCATATGAGAAACCCTGCTAATGTGAATTAACCCACTGGCACGAGAGGAATATCCTCTGATATGTGGTGGGTAGTGATTAGTCCTGAAAACTTGTGGACGGATGCATCAGTTAAGTTAAAAAGTGCCTGGTGCCCAGGGTGCAGAAATGCCACAGCATCCCACCTTCCTCCCGCCGTGTGACAGCTCATGGGCTCCAGTCATTGCCACTATTTGTATTTATGGGGCACTTAACCAGCCCCTTAAACAACGATTTACAGGTTATTCTTCACCCTTTAACCAAAAAACCTCTTATTTTGTTGTCCCTGTTAAGAGCACTGCCTGCAGCCCTGAGAGTCAAATTCTTTCTGAATGTCAATTTCATTTCTCAGCAGCAAGGCTGGCTTTGGAAAACAAGATAGTGGTGGCAACCTGGTGCTGCTAACGGAATATAGCAAGGGGGTTTTCTGGTCCAGCAGGGCTGAGGGCTGTGTAGCCCTCCTGTACCTGCTGTGCCTTCTGGTTGTGCTGAACGGCAGCGTGTGTGTTCCCAAGGCAATAAAAACAACATCCATGTGAGAGAGCAAAAATGTTTCTGTCTGAGCAGGCTCAGCTAAACCACTGTCAGGAATGCTAAAAATCATAGTGGGAGGTCAGCTCAGGTCCTGGAAGGGCGCACAGTGGGAGGAGGCAGTTCTTTGGAAGGAAATGGTAAAGGGAGATACGCTCATCTGCCTTTACGTTGGCAACCCTGCCTCAAGGTGAATTGAGACGACCTGGTTTGGCTTGTCTTGTGGTGAGAAGAATGTTCTTCTCCTAGCAGCTTCCCCAGCTCCCCAGTGCTCTCCATCCCACGAGGTGCCCATTGTGCCCAGCCAAGGGGTTGGTGCGGTGAGAGGATGCTGGACCCACACCAGTTTTCCACCCAGTGATGCTCAGTTTAGCTCTGCCTGATCTGATTTTATGGAGAGCAGACTGCTGGAAGTCATGTTTTGGAGAGAGCAGACATTGCTGGCAGGGTCCCTCTCCCCCTCACCTGTGCATTCCTCGTGAAACCAGGGGTTTGTGGTTTGCGTGTGGGTCTCCCTTGTCACCCAGCTTGGTTCATTCTGGATTTGTTGGTAGTTCCTGTGTCTTTACACATGAAGAGGTCTTTTGGCTCTGCAACAGCTTTTCTGTTTGAGGTGGCTGAGTCTGCTTCCTCAGACTAGTTCAATTACTCAACTGACTTTAATTTTAAAATAAAAAATAAAAGGCATTCATTGATGGTGAGCACAGGGAGCGCAGACCCACCGCTGTGTCTTTTCCTTCAGAGAGACTGAAGCCAGCTTGCATGGATTTGCACAGACATTCCTGGCACGAGCCTGTGTTAAGCAAATGCTTCCCAGCCATGGAGCATGCCTGGTGTTTCCTCCAAAGACCCAGCTGTGGGATCTGGGTTATGTCTCATGTGAAAGAGGGGTGGGAAGGCCTTGCTGTGGTTGGAGGTAGCTCTAGATCATAGAATCCCAGAATGGTTTGGGTTGGAAGGGACCTTCGAGCTCATCCGATTCTACCCCCTGCCATGGGCAGGGACACCTTCCACTATCCCAGAGTGCTCCAAGCCCCANAACTGACTTTAATTTTAAAATAAAAAATAAAAGGCATTCATTGATGGTGAGCACAGGGAGCGCAGACCCACCGCTGTGTCTTTTCCTTCAGAGAGACTGAAGCCAGCTTGCATGGATTTGCACAGACATTCCTGGCACGAGCCTGTGTTAAGCAAATGCTTCCCAGCCATGGAGCATGCCTGGTGTTTCCTCCAAAGACCCAGCTGTGGGATCTGGGTTATGTCTCATGTGAAAGAGGGGTGGGAAGGCCTTGCTGTGGTTGGAGGTAGCTCTGGATCATAGAATCCCAGAATGGTGGTTTGGGTTGGAAGGGACCTTCGAGCTCATCCGGTTCTACTCCCTGTCATGGGCAGGGACACCTTCCACTATCCCAGAGTGCTCCAAGCCCCATCCAACCTGGCCTTGGGCACTCCCAGGGGTGGGACAGCCACAGCTTCTCGGGACAGCCTGTGCCAGGGCCTCACCACCCTCACAGCCAAGAATTTCTTCCTAATATCTACCCTACACCTACCTTCTTTCAGCTTAAACCATTCCCTCTTGTCTTGTCCCTCCATCCCTTGTCCAGAGTCCCTCTCCAGCTTTTAGGCACTGCGAGGCACTTTAAGATCTCTAGGCTGCTGTAAGGATGCAGGGCCACGTTTTTTCCACCTGAAACTTCCCCCCGAAAAATGCAGCAGGCTGATGCTTCTTCCTTGGGTGCGGTTGCTGTGCCCTGGCAGAGTCGTTTCACATGAGTGACTTCTTCTCCTGTGTGCTTTGTAACGTGGCTCATGGCTGGTATTTCCGAGGACAGATGGCCCAAAGCGTACCTGTGTATTTGGGGGTTTTTCTTCCGATTCACCACTCCCCCATCCAGTGAGTCAGATTGATCCTGTGTGAATCCATACCATATGTGAGCCATCCCGCTCCTCCTGGAGACTACGTGTACTCAGGGCTGACAGCAGGCTGGGTCCTGCTGGGACAAGGGGTGGGCTCTGCAGCATGAGCTGCCTGCCTCGCTTCCAACCAGAAAATTCCCCATGCCTCTCTTGGAGGCGCGTCTTCACTGGATCTGCTGGGATCTGGGGAGGCTGAGCCGTGGGATGGGTGCTTGGGGAGGCTCTGTCCGTGCTGTTGGGTTGCACTGAGATGGAGAACTTGGTGGGAAGCTGTTTGATGGGGCATCTTTCCTGTCGTGTTAGTGTTGCCTTCAATCCTCCCTCCCAGCAAAGGGGGATGTGGGTCTGAGGGGATGAGGGGATCTGCACCCATAGGAAGGGGTTGTCCAGCATGGAGAAGAAAAGCCTGTGGGGAGACCTCATCGCAGCCTTTCACTACCCACAAGGTAGATCTCTCTCTTTATATTAAAGAGGGAGAAGGACTTTTTACATGGGCAGATAGTGACAGGGCAAGGGGGAAATGTTTTAATCTAAAAGAAGAGAGATTCAGACCGGATATTAGGAAGAAATTCTTGGCTGTGAGAGTGGTGAGGCCCTGGCACAGGTTTCCCAAAGAAGCTGTGGCTGCCCCTGGATCCCTGGAAGTGTTCAAAGCCAGGTTGAACAGGGCTTGGAGAAACCTGGTCTGGTGGAAGGTGTCCATGGCAGTGGGGTTGAAACAAGATGGTCTTTAAATGTCCCTTCCAACCCACACCATTCTGGGATTTCTATAAACCCTGCAGAATACTCCTCGGGCCATGTTGTCCCTAATGGTTTATCAGCCCAGCTCCCCATACTAGTGCAACATTCCCATTCCCTGAATCCCCCCACTGCCTTCTGCGAAAAAATCCCAGCCCCGCAGATAACAAATCACTCGGCAACGGCACCATCTGGACAGTAGCCCAGCGTCCCACTGGGGAACCTCCGCCGACTGGAGCTGACCATATGAGCAAAATCACTATTTCTCTCTGCTCCAGCTGAGGCGGACTTCTGAAGGGCAGCCAAGTCCTCAGGCTGGGGGTTTGGGGCGTTTCTTTGGCTTTTGGCCACTGGGAAGTAGCTAGAGTAGGTAGAGCAAAGTCTGAGCTTGGAGCAAATCTGAAAGTGCTGAAATCTTGGCGGGTTGCTAACGAAAACCAGTGCTCGCCCAAGGGCTGGGCAGAGAGTGCTGGGGTGCAATAACTGCTGAACTCCAGAGAAATGAGAGGTCACAGAGGCACAGTTAAAACGGCAATACATCCTCAAAATATTACCGTCACTGGTTAAAGGGCTTGTGGAATTTTGCTGTGTTTTAACTCTCTCAGAACATCAGGCTTAATGTGCCAAAAATCAAATAATCTGAGACACCCCTGGAACACCGGGGCTGCGACGATGGCGCTGCGATTGATGCTGTTAAAAAGTGGATGTTAAAAAGGTGAAAGATTTGAGAAATGGCATTGTTGGCTGTATGCATCTGAAAAAAAAGCCTGCCATTACTCAACATAATCTGCTTTTCCAAAATTATTGGAAGGTAGGGAAAAAAAAATCCCACACATTTTTCTTTTCCCATTTTACACGTTTAAGCCATAATGAAAAATAGCTTATGAGATTTAAGCTATTTATTACCAAATAAAACTGCATCTGGGCCACGTGTTTCTGCGCCAAGTTTTGGCACAGTGAGAGCACAAATGTTGAGAGTTACAAGCCCCTCAAAAGGGAGGTTGATGACGGAAACATTGACTTAGTCCTAACTCTCTCAGGGAGGCCAGATCCAAAGCTGGTCGTAGGGAAATGAGATGCTGCCTGTGACATGGAGCTGTACCTGCAGCATCCTGCAGGGTTATCTGCAGCCCTGTGGGATATTCTTGATGGAATAAATAGGAACCAATTTGTGATAACACCTGAGGGAATGGCTGGAGCTGTGCCAGGGGAGGGTTAGGTTGGATGTCAGGAAAAGGTTCTTCCCCCAGAGGGTGCTGGGCACTGCCCAGGCTCCCCAGGGAATGAGCACAGCCCCGAGGCTGCCAGAGCTCCAGGAGTGTTTGGACACTGTTCCCAGGGATGCACAGACTGGGATTGTTGGGGTGTCTGTGCAGGGACCGATGATCCTTGTAGGTCCCTTCCAATTCATGGCGTTCTATGATTCTATTGATGGAATAAGCAGGAACGTGATTTCCTCTTCCCATTGTGGTGGAAAAGCGAATCCCTTGCAATCAATCTCCTCTGGCTTCAGAGGGAAGGGAAAATACCCCCAGGGGGGTGGATTTCCACGCCGGAAGGGACAGCTGTTGTCACCTTCTCCATCCCACATCCCAAAATTAATTCCTGTGCAAGTGAGGGGACGTCCTTTAGGAAGTCAACCAGCCCTGGTGCTGAGGAAGGGATTTTGGCTGTGAGCACATGGTATCCAGTGTTTTCAGGCTGTGCCTGCAGCAGGCCAGCCCTGGCCGCTGGGTTTTGTCAGGCTCATTGCCTGCCTGAGGAGGATAAACCTCATCCTGCCCAGCTCACGTGTGGCAGCATTTTAGGTTCTGCTCAGCCATGGTTTTACCTTTGCTCGTTCTGACGCGGAATCACAGGTCTCCTTCAGTGCCTCCCTCCACGGTGAATGCTTGGGCTCCTCTCCAAGCCTCCTTCTCAGCTTTGGCATCAATCTAAGGTGCTTATTGCTCCCAAGAAACCCCACCTCCTGCTTTTTATATAGCAAACATTTGTGCCTTCAGATGCTGCTGGGGCTCTGGGAGCTCACGGTTTGCTGATTACCAAAATTCACTTTCCCTCGGATAGCCTGACACCTGCAAATAGCACCTGTATGGGTTCTTTTAGATGGATGACTTTACATTTAGCTGTATAAAATACATATTTTTTGCTGTTTGGTTAGAGTTTTTCTTTATATGTTATTGCAGCAGGGCTTAGCAGCACTAACTCACGTCAGGACCTCATGCAGAAATGTAAAGTAAGAGCTATTTCCACATCAAGGAACTGACATTTCCCTCGTATGTTAAACACAGCTCTGTCTCTCCTGGAGTGACATGTACCTATAAAGTTCAGGATATTAAATTTAATAGGGAACAGGCTTCCAGGATCTTTGATTTTCAGCTACAGACTTCTTATTCACGGAGCGTAAAAGGGGAATTGCCAGGACACAGCGTGGCAGGACTCACAGTAGCTGGGGTTTTCCCAAACCTGAGTTCAAGCCAGTTCAGTGTAAAGAACTGCTGAGCTGTGCCAGCTCGCTGCCAGTGTCCACTGCACCTCACACAGCTCCTCTCCAGCCCTGGTCCTCGGGATGGACCCTGACCCCAGATGCTGCCCTGCTACTGGGGGTACAAGCTGGTGCCTCAAACCAGCACACACTGGTGGTCTGAACTTCAAAATCCTTTAGGGTGATTAAATGAGGAGGTCCAGTGGGGACTGGGAACTTGCAGGAGCTCCACAGGTGCAGTCAATCCCCCACGCTGAGGGCTCTGCTTTGACAGTGGGACTGAGCTCTTGGGCTCAGGAACTTAGAGTGCTTTACAGGGGATTTGTTAACATTGTTCTGGCACTGCGTCCAACACACCCACCTCCTAGGAGCATGTCTGCCCTCTCTTAAGAGATAATCCTCATTTTTTGTACCTTAGCTGTTGTAAGATGCTCCTGTATTCTGTGTAATGTCACTTGAAAGGAGGATCAGCTGCTGAACTTTTACTGCCCTCTGGGGTGAGGAGGGACATTTTTTGGTGTGGCTTCTGAACCATCTGTAAAAAACTCAAGGGGGACTATACATTACATTGTCTTCCCTGAGTGTCAGGTACTGCAGGAATTGCTCTCCTGGCACTCTGAGGGTCTCATGCAGGCTGGTAAATCCTTTGCACCCTACCTGATACGGGATTACAGGATTTAAGATAAAATCCAGAGGGTGACCTGCAACATGCCATCATCGACCAACCTCTTTGCGAGGGGATGTCCCATGCCCTGACTTCCTGCCAAAACGTTCTGGCTTTGGGGCTGATTTGCCAGAGAGCCAGCAAAGAGGAAAGGCTGGGCTGCAAAACATCCCTCATCCAAACTGACATGCTGTTCCTAGAAATGCTGAAACGCTCCGTCCGCTTCCCAAACCTGCCCCCCCAAAACACTGCCACTCACTCTGCAGCTCTGTGGACATGATGGATGGGAATCTCCCAGCCCTGGGCTTAAGATGCAGATAAATAAACCCTTCGGAAAAACCCAGCTGGTTATTACAGTCCCATTTAAAACAACGGGTGTGTGGGTGGGGAATTAATGCATGCAAAATAGAGAAGGATGGGGATTGATGCAGAATAACCCACCCAAAGCAGCCTCCTCTGTGTTTTCAGGATAGGTTCCAAAGTCTGTTCCAGCCTCTCCCTAGAGGGAAGGTTTAAAGCAGGTCAGGCAGACAATGCCTTCCAAAAAAAGGCGTCTTTCCCCTCTTTGCTGATAGTGGGAGAGCAGCATGGAAAACCTTCACTGGGAATCCCTGTGAGGGGATATAATGTGTGTGTGAGAGGAAAGGGCCAAGACCAACACCACTGGTCCTCACCCAAAAGCTGCTGCGGAGGGAGGGGACGTTGAGGCTGGCATGGGGTTGGGGTGCCGTGGCTGCCAGGGCTGTGCACAATACCCGGATCCTGAGTGCCCGTGGGGCACGGCCATACCGCACGTCCGAGCCCCTGTGGCCTGTCCTGGGCTGGTGCTCAGCTCGTGCAGGTGTGAGACCAGGGGCGATCACAAAGCCCTTTGCTTAAACACGGATCAGAGTCAGCTGAGGGCACTGGCTCTTCCCGCTGATTCTGTCTCTGGAGAAGGGTTAAATCTCCATGTGGAGTTCAGACCCCTAAGGTTTGGCAGCATTTGGGTGGAGGGTTTTGGTTGGGGCTGTCACAGAATTAAGAGGCTCCATGAACAATGCAGCGCAGCCCCCAAGACCCTGCCAGGTCCTTGCAATGTCTGGCTGGATTTTTTTTCCCCCCATGGTTTTGGCTTTTTGCCTGTTTCTGGATGTCCTGCATATCATTACTGGTAGGAGGGAGCTGCTGCAAACCTCCCTGGCCAGTCATTAGGAGCAGTTAAGAGTGTTTTTAAGGCAGGTGTGGAGCACTTCCAAATGCCTGGGGAGGGCTTTGGACACTGTGAGAGCAAGGAAACATTGGAAACCCAAGTATTGAATTTCCTTTTCCAAACAACTGGCTGCAGCCTATCACTGCCTGTCAAAGTTGAAGGCACAAGTCAGCACGTTTTTACATTCCCGAGGGTGGAAATAGGGATTGCTCCAAGTGCTTCCCCATTGCTCTCTGCAAGGAGAGCCAAGTAATAGACCGCCATCACGCCAGGGGTTTTTATTTCTTATTTTTAAATAGAGGATGAATTCCTTCCCCTGGTTAATTTTCCCATTTCCAGGTTGGGAACTCATTCACATGGATGTAACACCCTGCTAGGAATATATAACCACAAAAGATGAGCTTTATTGCCTCCGTTGAACAAAGGGGACCCAGACCCACTTCCTTTTCAACATTTTTAAAAAAATTTGAGATAACAGGCCAGACCCTGCGAAGAGCCTTTGAGCCCAGATATCTTCCCATAAACGGGGCATACGCCAACTTTTTTTGCATTTTCCAGTGTGGAGCAACGCAGAACAGGCTCAGGTTGCACACAGGAGCTGGATGGAATGGTGGTGAGGGGGAAGGGGTGGCTGAGCACATAGAGTTGTGTGGCTGATGGGCAAAGCCCCAGGAGTTGCCTTGAAGTTCAGGTACCAGCCAAACCCTCTCTGCCCTTGGAATTGCTGGAATTTTGCTCAGGCATAAGCCCTGCAGCCCAAAAATGCCTTTGAGACCCGCAGTGTGATTCCTGCTTTTAGCATGGGAGTCGTGATCGAGTGATCCCTGTCAGCTGTTCCTTCTCTGACACCTTCACACCAAACAGAAAGGAGAAACATTATTAAAAAAAAAGTCTCAGAGGGGCTTTGCAACATCTCCAAAGCCACATTTCCTCCAGGGCCTTTTGCTGGCAGATGTGCAGAGCTGGGCCAGGAGAAACAGGGCAGCTTGGGGAGGAAGAGCTGGGCTGGGTGAGAAACATCATGCCAGGTTGTTGGGACCACCCATCCCTCCAGGCATGCCAGAGCCTGGGAGGGGAGGAGTGAAACTGGGACCACTAAATCCCGGAACACGTTTTCTCTCAGTGAAATTTGGCTTTTTTTTTTTTTTTTTTTTTTTTT
>VZTD01003867.1:254478-278187 GCA_013397725.1 Rhagologus leucostigma
GTGATGATCCAAAAGTCTCAAATACACCCTCGAATTCAACGCTGAGAATAAAGCTATAATTAAAACATAGTGAGAAGTATAAAAGCAAAAAGACAGCTTTAAGTGTAGCAACTGCTGCTGAAGTGTTTCTCCTTCCTCCTTGGAAAATATTGCTGAATTCAACACGTTGCTGTGAAACATCATCTTCAACAAAACTTTTTTTCCCCCCTGAAGCTAGTGGGAAAGAGTTGCAGGAAAAAACCTCTCATCCAGTGCTGTATAAACAGCTGTCTCGCTCGTGTGATGGGTCCAGGCTGCCTGGCTGTATCCCATCCCTCATTCTTGCTGGTTCCCATCCCCAGCACTCGGCACCTCTTCTGTCTTGGTGTAAATAGAGGTGGGAGGTTGGGACTAGATGATCTTTAAGTCCCTTCCAACCCTTAACTATCTATGATTTTCTGTAAATATGCTGATTAACGCTGGTCACTGCCAGCTGTAAATCATAAAATCATAGATTATCCTGAGTTGGAAGGGACCCCTAAGGATCATTGAGTCCAACTCTGAGCCCTGCACTGAACAACCCTAAGAATCACACTGTTTGTTGGGTTTTGATTTTGTTGAATGCTGAGCTTAGGCCCTGGTGGGAGTCCCACCTCATCTTTTTTTTCGGTTTATTAAGGCTGCACGTGGTTTCCCTGCATGGTGTGCAGGACAGGAGATGCTGTGCTCTGTGTTAGGGACCTTCCAGCCACGCCAGCTCGTGTCACTCAGCAACTAATGAGAGGCTTCATTAGTGTGAGAGGATGTTGACTGGGGATTGTACAAGCAGGCAGGGGCACTGTGCAGTCTCTGAGGTCTGTGTTTATGAGGTTTTTTGGGAAGAGCTCAGCTGTGCCTGCACAGAGGCACAGTGCAAAGAGGGCTGTGAGCACCAAACCACTAATCAGCAGTGGGGAGCCCATCTCAGCCCCCTGCCCCCAAACTCCTTGGCAGCACTTTTCCATCAAGTGTGAAGGACTCTGAGCAGGAGATGACAAACCTCCAGGACCTCATGTTGCCACCCAGGACACAAATATGCTCCACCAACCACCACAGACCAGCCCCTCATCCTGACTCGTCGCTGGCACGGCCCAACCTGAGCAAGTAAATAAGGCAAATGAAAATAGTTTGATCCATTGCTTGCGTCTCCCAGCCGCGGGTGCTGGGGTCCTTTACCACTTCCCTGGCACATGTGGGGTGGCAGGCTGTGCCCGGGGCTGGGTTGGAGCTGGCAGCACATTACTTTTAGCATGGTTTTTGCCATCTTGCATCTTGCCCCGGAAGAGAAGCAAAGCTGGTCAAGTGTCTAAAAGACAAGTCCTGTGAGGAGCAGCTGAGGGAGCTGGGGAGGCTCAGCCTGGAGAAAAGGAGGCTCAGGGGGGACCTTGTGGCTCTGCACAACTCCCTGACAGGAGGGGGCAGCCAGGTGGGGGTCAGGCTCTGCTCCCAGGGAACAGGGACAGGACAAGGAAAATGGCCTCCAGTTGTGTCAGGGAAGGTTCAGACTGGGTATTAGAAATTTTCTTTTCACTGCTAGAGTGGTCAGGCACTGGAATAAGTTGCTTAGGGAGGTGGTAGTATCACTGTCTCTGTAAGTGTTTGAGAAGGGTCTGGATGTGGCACTTGGATACAGTTAAGGGGTGATTTTGGTGGTGCTGAGTTAATGGCTGGACCCAATGATCTTGAAGGTCTCTTTCAACCTTGATTGAATTCTGTGATTCTCAGTTTCACTAGATGAAATGAGAAAGCTGTTGGCAAAGGTGCTGGAAATGAGACAGATTCCTTCCTGCCTGATTGATTTTTCTTAAACTCTTTCCTCTTCTTCTTTCATCCTCCCTGCCCCAATCTCCTCACCCTGCAGTCAGCTGTCCTGTAACAGGAGTGAGACAGCACAGCATCTCCCTCTGCCAGACCACTCAACCTTTATGCAGCTGAATACAATGACTTTGACCTGGGGGGTTATTTATTTCATTTTTTTATTTTCCATGGCAGGGGGATTGGAACTAGGTGATCTTTAGGGTCCCTTCCAACCCAAGCCATTCTACTGTTCTGTGACTGTCACACCTCCTTTCGTATTAGTAAGTGAATTTCACTCATTTCGTAAGGGTATATTCACAAACAATTTGGAAGGGATTACACGTGTCTGATGGCATCAGGCAATTAGGAGCTTGTTTGTAGACGCAGTGTGAGTCCCCTGTGGTGTCCTTCTCCATGTGCCACGTGAAGCTGGAGCTGCTCCCATGATTTTGGCCTTTACTTACTGCACGCTGTCAGGACCAACGCAAACTTCCCACCGCGTTGCTGGCTCTGAGGGGAATTTTAATGCACGTCCAGGGAAGCGAGCTGCAGGCTCCTGGGCTGCTAAAAGCCTGGCAGGCTCTCCTGGTGCTCGGAGAGGCACCACAATGGCTCCTGTTGAGGGGGCTTATCTGCCTCCCCAGTGCAGGAGGAGGGGCTGCAGGGGGTCTAATCAGGACTAAGTGGCTGAGACGACCCGACTCCATCCCCCAGCTTGGCCGATTACAGCAGGCAGATCTTCCTCAGCTGTAAAACCTGTCACTGAGTGAAGCCAGGGCTCTCCAGGAGCTGCCATCTCCCTCTGCCACGATGGGACCTGGATGTGAACCAGCCCCAGCCTCCCTGACACCCCCAGCCCCCACACGCAGACCATGGAGGCCTCAACGAGCAGTCCAGGTTGCCTTACCCAGGGGAAATATTCACATGCTTTGCAGGCAGCTTAACAGCATGAGACAGATTTTGTTTTCCTTTTGAGGGCGGCTGGGGTCCCTGGGCTGCAGCTGTCTGCTCGAGACACCTATCCCAGAGCCAGCTCCAGGCCTGATCCTGAGTCCCTTACCAGTAGCCTGATTGCATCAAGAGTGCTATTGCCCGAGGAAAGGAGGTGGAAATAAACAGTTCTGCTTTCTGGGTTTTTCTTTTCATAAAGCCTGTAGCATCCCCTGTCTCACTGCAGGGATTACCCAGGGGCTTTGCATCTCACAGATGGGTCAGTGTTGAACGAGCACACGGATCCCTCGAGCCTTCCAGGCTGAAATACTGCTGGGTGGATAAATATGCATGTGCCTAGATGTAGTCAAACCTTGACTGATGCTAAAGGAGAATCCCCAGTGGCAGAAGCACCTAGGATCAGACCAGTACATTTCCGTGACTCGATGTCGATTACCAACCTGCCAAAATACATGAACTTACCATTCGCAGGGTTCACCCGGGGGTGCGAAGGAAACGGGAGCACTTCTGTTAATGAAAAAAAGTCCATGCTGCTTTGGATAATGTATGGAAACAATAAATATAACTGTAGAACTGAGGGGAAAAAGAAGGAAAAAGCAGCAGCCGTGAAAGTGAGAAAGCGGCGGCGGGGAGGATGTGTTGAGTTTCCCTGCGGGTTTCCGCCGTGCTTGACGCCTGCGGGAGAGAAGGGTGGAAACGGCACGGCAGCAAGCAGCCGAGCAGGTTCAGCTGTCCACATGCCCGCATCATCTGCTGGCTTTCTAAAAATTAATTTGTACCTTCCCCAGTCTGAGGCTGAAGCCTGTAATGCCAACTTCCAGCTAAGTGTTTTGCGTGATTCGCAAATTGCTGTTAAGCAGCCTACCCCGTGGGCTTGTGGAGGATTGTCTGCACAGCTCAGGTTGGGGATGTGGTTTAGGCAGTGGGCTTGGCAGTGCTCGGTTGGACTCAATGATCTGAGAGGGCTTTTCCAACCCAAATGATTCTGTTATTGTGTTCTGTGATTCTAAATGATTCTGTGTGGCCGTGGCATTGTGGAGGTGATCCTTGCCCTCTGCCCCACTCAGATGAGAGCTGCCTCCAGCTCTGGGGTCCCCAGCACAGGAAGGACAGGGACTTGTTGGAGCCAGTCCAGAGAAGGCCACCAAGATGATCAGAGGGATGGAGCACCTCTGCTATGAGTAAAGGCTGAGAGAATTGGGGTTGTTCAGCCTGGAAATGAGAAGGTTTTGGAATGACCTCATTGTGACCTCATTCCCTTCCAGTACCTGAAGGGAACCTACAGGAAAGATGGGGCAAGACTATTTGCAAGAGCCTGGAGTGACAGGACAAGGGGGAATGGCTTCAAATTGAAAGAAAATAGGTTTATGTTAGGCATTAGGAAGAAATTATTTCCTGTGAGGGTGGTGAGGCCCTGGCACAGGTTGCCCTGAGAATCTGTGGAGGTCCCATTCCTGGCAGTGTCCAAGGCCAGGCTGGATGGGGCTTGGAGCAGCCTGGGAGAGTGGAAGGTGTCCCTGCCCATGGCAGGGGATTGGAACTAGATGACCTTCCAAGACCCCTCCGACCCAAACCACCCTATGCCTGTATGATTGTGTGATTGCAGAACTGCCTATCTGTGGGGAATACTGCAGGCTGTAGAGGCCCAGAGTGGTGGGATGTCTCACCGACCCAGCTCCATAGCAGGTTTTCAGCATCACAGTGTGAAGCTGCAGCATCTGTCACAGCAGCAGAGGAGAGCCAGGCCAGCTGGGGCAGCCGCTGATCCACACTCATGTTCTGACAGTGGCAAGAATCACCAAAGTACTGATTCTCCACCCATTGACACCTGGTGCTGACCTTGGCTTTGGGATGCGATGGAAGAAGCTGAGGGGGAATGGATGCAGCAACTGTCAGAGCATCACACAACGCAGGGAGGTGTTGCTGGTGCTCACCCAAAGGCATCTCTGGCCACATGAATCTACACCATCACAACATGCCGTACCTTCTTTTGGGGCAGACTTGTCCCCCGGTTATATCAGAGAGCCACCTAGCTCCTCTTTCCCACCCCACACATAGCCTGGCTTGCTGAAGACATGATTCACTTCTCCAGCAGATCCTATCTTTGCCTCCATGTGTTTTCACAAACTTTGAGACTTGCAAGGCACGTTTTAGACCTGGATTACTTAGATTCGGCCATTAGCTGTCTTTGTGGCTTAGCTGGGGCCAGGCAGGTGTAAGGCAACAAGAGTTGTCCAAGCTGGCAGCTTAGGTGGGTGTGTGGGCATCTGGGGGCATTTTGAGGACATTTGGCCTCAACCTGTTAAAGGGAAACTGCCCAAAACCGGAGTAAGTCACCTGCTTTGCTGACACAGATGTGATGCATCGCTCATCTCAGAGCTGCTGGTCTGATGTTGCTCTGAGCTGTCATCATCTGCTACAGCAACAGCATTTAAATGAAAAGAAGCACGATCAGGATGAGGAAATGATTTTTGGCTGGTGGGCAGCCTGACAGTGATCCCAGGGAAATCAGTCCTCCACAGCTCCAGACAGGAGCAACTGGAACTACTCAAGGCACCACGAGCACGTCAATGAGCCTCGCGCAGGGCGCTGGCCCTCTCATCCCCACCAGCAGGCTGGGCACAGGCACAGGCGCTCTCTAGGGCTGATGAGGACTGTATTGCCTCTGTGGACTGCCCTGAATATCTTCCCTGGAGATACTAAAAATAGCTGGACACAATCCTGAGTAAAGTGTTCTAGAGACCCTGCCCGAGCAGGATGATTGGACTAGATGATCTCCAGCGGTCCTCCCAACCTTAATTCTGGGATTTTGTGATTGCCTCCTGGGCTGGAGAAGGCAAGTGTTTGGACATGGAGAGTAAGCCATGAAAAACATCGAAGATCTGGCTGATGTCTCTTCCTGCAAAATCAAAGTATCCCAATGGAGGAGGAGAATCCTTCTACAGAATGAGGACCAAAACTTGAGTTCATTAAGCTGGGAGAAAGTGTCTGCCTTGCTGATCCCAGAGCTACACTGCCTTCATGCAGGCACCACTGGACAGATGATGGGGAACAAGGATCATGGGGGATGCAATTAGTGGCTCTGGAGCATGATAGGCACACTTTGTATCCTCATTGTCTTTGCTGTGGAAATGTCCTCAAAGCTTGGCTAATGAAAATGTCAGCTCTGCCCCTGTACTGGGAAGTGAAAACAAAAGCTGGAATGTGGTATCAGGACTCGGTTTTAGTCATGGATTAGTCTCTGCTGTGGCAACATTGCTATCCAGGGAAAAAGCAGATTAAACCCATGAATCCAATTTTCTTGAAGTATCTTATAGGCAATGTTTATGCTTGTTGGTTTCAATGCAAATGCGGTCTAGGACCACACTTGTGGCTTGGAAAAGAGGGAGAAGATGTGCTAGCAAAGTAATCACTAATAGACTTTTTGAATCTCTGAAACTCCCTGACAGGAGGGGGCAGCCAGGTAGGGGTCAGGTTCTGCTCCCAAGCAACAAAGGACAGGATGAGAGGAAATGGCCTCGAGCTGTTCCAGGGGAGGTTTAGGTTGGATATTGGGAAAAGTTTCTTCACAGAAGGTGTGGTCAGGTTTTAGGAGAGGCATTCAGGGAAGTGGTGGAGTCCCCACTTCTGGAAGTGTTCAGTAGTCATGGGAATGTGGCACCTGGGGACATGGTTTAGTGGTGAACACCATGGCTCTGGGTTAATGGACTCGCTGATCTTACAGGATTTTTCCAGCTTTAACAATCCTGCAGCTCTCTGACAGTGCTAATGTGAGAACCTCTGTGGAATTCAAAGGGGTGAGTGCCTGTTCTTGGTGTTGATTGTGGTGAGCTACCTGGACAAGGAATGCTCAACTCGTGTTTGCAGGGTGACACCGGATTTACCTCGCATGCATGAGACCAAAATGTGGACTTGGAAAGCAGGCCCCACCAGGGCACTTTGCATCTAGATGCAATAAGCAGGAGAGGGTAAACTCAAAAATAGCTGACTTAAAAATGCAATGTTCTGTTTTGTTTGCCAGGGCTTTCTGGTGTTCACCAGCACCCTGCTTAGTGAGGACTGGTTCTTTGTTTTGCAGGCTGGCTTGGTTATGCCAGCAGTGTGATTGGATAACTCCTAATAAGCATAGGATTGCTGAAGTATTCCCCAAAGTCTTTGCTTTGCTGTAAAAATCCTCATCAGCAATTGGATTAGTTGTAGAGAATGAACAATTACTACACAGGGTAGTGTGTTATGTTAAGACAAATTGATGAGTTTTATTTAATCATATGGTCCCGGTCACATCTTGATGGTGTTATTTCTATGAAAAGAAATGCATCACTGCACCAGTAGGAACTACCAAAAAATACTGAAAAATGCTTTATTTAATTAATTAGTTCCTAAAGAAAAGGCAAATTGACTCTGTACCAAAACAAAACGAGTCGGGCTTTTGCTTTCAGATATGTTAGCTCTGCCTATCTTCCTACACACATACCACAGATAAAGTTTGCGTGTTCTGGACCTTGGGAAAGTATGTGACCGAGTTCATCCCAAGGACTGCCTTTGTATGGGAAGCAAAATCCAAATCAAAAACATGACCAGCTGATCTGCCTGCTTGGTGCTCTCTAGTTCACCATGGCTCTGGCATCAAAGGCCCTCCAGACATTTAACTAAATCAGATTAAGGGTTCCCGAGACGCCGTAAAAGCTGGAAATTGCTGGCTGAGGTTACACCAGGCATCAAGAGACAGGAGAGTCACAGGAGATGAGAGACAGAGAATGTGCTAGAGAATGTGTCCCCAGAAATGTGGGGGAGCATCACTGAGCTTCACTGTCTTGTATGGCCCTAGGACATTTTTGTCTGAAATACAGCTGAACCGCAGCCTGGTGACACAGGTTGGTGTGTGCAGAGGGTTTAGCACTTTTACCTGCTCTCACGCCTTGTCTTCAGGCCCCGTGAAGGCCTGGGGGTGCACAATGGCTCACCTGTGACCTGCTGCAGCCGTTTTCCACTGGAAGGACCCATGGCCATCAGAGGTTGAGCAATTCACCATGGGTTGTTTGGCAGATGAAGCAAACACAACAGTCAGGAGGCTTCTCCTCACAATTCCCTTCAGCAATGGGCCAGGGAAGTGCAGGATCCCCATTTCATTACTCAGCCTTTACTTGTTTGTGGTGAATTTGGGCCAGGCCAGCAATGAATACAACCTGCAGGGGAACAGGGTATATGAATGACTCTTTGGCCTGGGTTTGCAGCTCTGTCATTGAGGAACAGCAGGCCTGAGCCCACCACCTCTGGTTTTAATTAATATCGTGGTCGAATCATGCTGTTATCTGACAGCAGGGGAAATTATCACCTCAAGAAGCACTGCTGTGGGTGGCACGTATTGTGTAACCTGCTCTCTCTCAGAGGGGCACTATGGAGGATTAGTTTGTATTTAAGAGATGCTGTGTGCAATTATGCATGGTTTTGCAAACCATCCATTTCTGATAGGCCCTCCCTGTTGTTTCTCCTGCTGGCATCTGGCTTGCTGTGTGCCTCTCCTGTTTCCATGTGGATATGAGCAGAGAGTGCTCGGGACTCCCTGAACTGCTGTGATGGACCGGCCCTGCCTGCCAGGGAGATGTGAGCAGAAGTGATCTAGGTGAAGAAGAGATGATGCACATGCTTGTGCTTTGGGGTGATGTAGTGTCTCTTGGTGCTGTTGTCCCAGGATATTTTGTACCATTCACAAAGATTAAAACAGAAAGAGGAAGACGGGGTGTTCAAAACACTGTAAAAGGGTAGGTGTCCCATCCTGGGGCTGATCCTCAGCAAAGAGGCATCTCTAATAGCCTCACTCGAGCCTCATCTTTCATCTATGAGTTGACTCCTTGCCTAGTTTATGAGCCAAAAATTCTGGGTGATTCCTGTAAATGCTCCAGGAATGTAGGAATTAACATGCTGGATTGGGCCACGGGCCCGTCCAGGCGAGGATCTTGAGCAAGGTGCAAGCCAGTGCCAGATGTTTTGCAAAACGCCTCCACTATGGATATCTTTCACACCTCATTTCTTCCTCATTCCCATCAGCTTCATGACTGGTCTCATAGCAGTCCGTGTTGTGTTTCTAGCAGCTGCTCTCTCCCTGCGTGCAGCTCATGAGGACGGGCTGTCGAAGGATCTCAGCAAACACACAGGGCCTTCGTCCCCGCTCTCAGAGGTGGAAGTTGTCTCATTCGCGTCCTGAAGTCAGTGTGAGGCAATTTTTTAGAGCAGAGATTATTTCCTTGCCTATGAGACATTTTTAGAGAGGCAAAGAAATGACTTGTAGGGAAAGTCTGCAATTCAGGGAAAACATTCAAAACTGCAGTGAGATAATATCCAGACCCCAAATATTTTAGAAAACAGATTTTGTTGTTTATTTCCTTTTCTAAAGTGTTGAGTCTATATCATAGAATGGTTTGGGTTGGAAAGGACCTTTATAGGTCATCTAGTCCAACCCCGCTGCCGTGGGCAGGGACATCTCTCACTAGACAAGGTTGCTCCAAACCTCATCCAAGCTGGCCTCAAACACTTCCAAGGATGGGGCATCCACGGCTTTTCTGGGCAGTCTGTGCCGGGGTCTCACCACCCTCAGCACAAAAATGTCTTCTTTCTATCTAGTCTGAATCTCCTCTCTTCTAGTTTAAAACCATCACTCCTTGTTTTACCTCCACAGGCTCTATTAAGACTTTAGTTCTTTTGCTGTTTAAGAGAGGAGAGCCAAAACAAGCTCGAAGCGGTTTTCATCACTACACACTTCAACTAGGAGCCAAAAAGACACTTTGAACCCAAATCTATGTTTTGGCTCCAACATTTCTTGGAGGAGAAATACCATTAGTCAAAACCAGCATTTTTTCTTGTAATCAACTTTAACTGACTTGTTCTCTTTTGTTTGTATTTTTTTATAAAACTTCTGGAAGTGGAGAGTAACAGCCGTTTGCCCAACCCTTGCCCTGATTGGGCAACCACGGGGCTGCTCTGCCCTGGCCGCCGCCGGCCCCCGTGACCGCTGTGCTCTTCTCTTCCAGGTGCTCCCTTTCAAAGGTCTCAGCATGCCCATGCTACCTCCTGCCGGCATTTCCACCTGGGTCCCCAGCCTCCGCTCTCCGCCGACTTCGCCCTGCCTCACGCGGTGCAGCCGCAGCCGGGGCTGGCTCCCCACATGGCCCCCGCGCACCAGCACAGCGGCGCCCTGCACCAGCCCCTGGCGCCGGTGCCAGCCCTGCCCTTCCAGGACGTCGCCGGGCCCTCCTTCCTACCTCAGGCGCTACACCAGCAATACCTCCTCCAGCAGCAGCTCCTCGAGGCGCAGCACCGCCGGCTCATGCCCCATCCCAGGTAAGGGGATCCTGCTCTCAGCAAAGGATGCGGAGAAGCTGCGTCAGCCTCAGATTGCTTGTGAAACCCCGGCAGCGGTGGCGGTGTTGGGTTTTCTTCTCAAGCTCGCCTGCGTGCACCAAAAATGCATCCACCAGAAGGGAGGCTGCAGGGCAGGCTGCACCTGAAGGTGTGCCATTCCTGTGGGGATCCCTACTCTGCTCATCTAGCGTGCCCCATTATTGTCACTCCTAGGAGGATCATGATGGTGTTGCAGGGGACCTGTCCAGTCTCTGCGTGCATGAGCTACATCCTCGTAGCTGCTGTTCCAAAACCGTGCAAGGGACTGTGTCCACCTGTCTCGTCAGGTTATACACACGGAGGTCTTGCTGCTCGGGGTCTAGGTAGGCTTTCCATCTCTGTGAGGGAATGATGCCACTGGCCTGCAGCACACTCTGTCACAGAAAGCATCCTAAATCCACACTGAGCTGACAAATGCAGGGAGAATTCCTGTAACTCAGCAGAGATGGAAATGGATGCCTGGCCTTGTCTTGATTGTGTTTCTTCAGAGAGGAGTGATTTTTTTTGGAAACATATGGAAGCTATCTGGGCATTGTACCCATGGATCAAGAATCAGAGGATAAGACTTTGCAATGATGCTTCGTTTGGAAAGAATGCTATGGATAGGAAACCCTTTCTTTCCATGCCCTTTCTGTCTGAAAATTGTGTTCTTCTCATCACTGTTTTGTTGTGCATAAGATGGATTTTAGGTGGATTTAATGATTAGCTAATAATTGGGTAGCAAGTATGTTCAAGGCTGAGGAACTGATGATACAAGTGTTTATCTCTTAGTCATAAGCTGAATTCAAATAAAAACACAGAGCACAATTCCACACAGCTTTGGTAAATGCTGTCAGTGTTGTATTTGCAAGTGGGCTGTGGTGTGGAAAAAGGCAGGAACCTCTTGCCCAGTCCTGGTGCTTGTCTGAAAACACAGCTGCAATGGAGGAGGATGTCAGAACCCTTACATGCGTGGGGCAGGAAGTTCCAGTAATGGAAATATGGGTTATGCCTTTGAAAGTGAAGCCTCTGAACTGTGGCTGCATGAAAAGTTATTTACCTATCAGTTGCCAGCTCCATTTGCCCTAGTTTTTTTCTGGAGATTTACTTTGTGATGCCTCCACTGGTCACTGACAACTCGTCAGGAAGTGAAGGGTATGAGTCTGCCTGCAATGCAAAGCCTACTTGTGCATCCACCTTGTCTCTTGCCCCATGTGGGTACTGATCAAGCAGCACATGCTTTTCCCCTGAGTAGTTCAAATAAGCAATAATCATGAGACTCAAATCCCTAGAAAAACCTTGCTGTATTTTCTACCACTTTCTCTTCCCTGCCTGCAGTGGGAGCAGAGCAGAGGGAGAAGGAGCTGGAACCCAGCCTGGCCTGTCCATCATCCAAGGAAATATTGGCAAAGGCCTGTGAGAGTAAATCCTGCTTTCAGTCACTCCTGAGTAATCTGGTTATGAATGAGGTTCCCCAGGAGTTTATGGACTGCATGGGAGACAACACAACCTGCAGCTTCCTTACGATGATGGATCACGGCTGAAGCAGGGGCACATTTTATCTTGTGTGTTGTTTATGGGGCTGACTGTGGCGAAAAAGAAAGTGGTGCAAACAGCATGAAGCTGCTGAGAAGTTGTTTGGTTTCCTCTTTTTCTCTCCATGTTGCCAGCAAATAGCATCTCCCACAAACTGAGCATATGTGGGTGCCACAGGGCATGAGAGTGGATTGCTACTTGATGACCGTGAGGGAATGACAGCCCTGGGTTCCTCTTCCCATCATCCCTTACACCTGCCTGCAGTGTTTAGCTCTGGACACTTATTCACGAGCCCAGACGCTGAGGTTTTCCCAGGGGTTCTTGACAGGAATTCCAGTGCCCACCCATGTCTGACCCTGTTGCTGCTCTCCTCCCCGCAGGCGGGCCCAAGAGCGCATGTCTGTCCAGCCTCACCGCCTACACCCCAGCTTCGACTTCAGCCACCAACTGCAGACTCCACAACCCATGGGGCCCCAGCCCAGGTATTTGGCAGAGGGCACGGACTGGTAAGTGATCCCCATTTCGCTGCTGCATCCAATGAAGCGTTTAAAAACTCCTGGGAAGGCTGCAAGTGTTGGGAATGCCATTAGGGATCAGGGCTTTGATGAAAGGTAATGAGTCAGCTCAGCAGTTAGTGTGGGGAGTGTGCAAAGGGAAAACTCATCTCTGTGAGGACTGTGAGAGTGTGAAAGCCTCCTCTATAAATAGAATCATGGAATCATTCAGGTTGGAAAAGCCCTCTAAGAGCACTGAGTCCAACCATTCCCCAGCACAGCCAAGGCCACCACTGACCCGTGTCCTCAAGTGCCACATCCACACGGATCCTCATCCTTCAGGGATGAGGACTCCACCACTGCCCTGGGCAGCTCTGCCAGGGCTGGACAGCTCCTTGGGTGAAGCGATCTTCCCTAATATTCGATCTAAACTTCTCCTGGCACAACTTGAGGCCATTTCCTTTTGTCTTGGCCCGTGTACCCTGTGAGCAGAGTCTGACACCCCCCCAGCTTCCCTCTTCTGCGGAGCCAGAAGGGCCCCCTGAGCCTTCTTTTCTCCAGGCTGAGCCCCCCTCGGCTCCCTCAGCTGCTCCCCATCAGACTTGTGCTCCAGACCCTTCCCCAGCTCCATTGCCCCTCTTTAGGCACACTCCATTGTTGTTGCTCATAACTTTTCACCTACAGATTTAGAGTGAAGCCAAGCATCAATTCTCCCAAGGGCTCTTCATGCTGCAGGGCACAGACACAGGGTTTTTTCCAGTAGACCACTGTCTGCCTGAACTAGACCTTCTGCTGTCCTTCAAGCACTCAAAAGGCAGTGGACATCATGTTTTCTGTGGTCCAAATTAGGGAGCACCATGTTACCCTGCCATGCAGGGTGGTGTGAATGGAGATTTGTTCATCATTCTCCAACTGTACTGTTCAATACCCTGGAAAAGCTTTGCAGGGAATTGTTAATTTCATTTTCAGAGCAGGTTGAGAGCTCTTGAACAGTTAATAAAGTATGGTAACCTGGTTGACAGAATGAGAAAATAAAAACATACTTCTGAGTAGCTGCTTGTAAGCTGAGCAAAGTCCATTCTGTGCACTGAATGGAAAAAAATAGCATGAGAACTTGTAATTAGAGACAATCGCAGTGTATTTGCACAAGTGGACCGAAATAAAATGGCACAAGAAATCTTAATGATGGCATTTCCTAACATCTGAACACTTCACTCTGCAAATGAAAAGTCCTTTTAACCCAGGGTTGTTGTTTTTTTCCCCCTTCAGTGCATAACACACAATCTAAAATATGACCACATCCTTCTGCAATTTTCTTCTCAGGTGTTCCCATTACTGGCACTCCTGTGGGCTGAATGTGGTCGGGATGACATTGTTCATATTGGTTTGCAAAGCAGTTCATGTACCATCTGGATAGAGCGATTCTTTCTGCCTCTCAGCTCAGAGTGCTTAATTATAATCATTAGAAGTATCTGATAAAGCATCACTAAATGCCCTCCTCCTCCCTCCTTTTCTCCCCTCCGTTGCTCCATAGCCTTATAAAACCCAAGGAGTGGGGGTGACCGAAATCATACACGGTGGGCATATGTTTGGGTGACTCACTTTCCCTTGGGGCACACGTACAGTTTTGCCCAGTGACAAATATAAAAACTCCCCTCTAATGTGTTACCCCTGGATGAGCAGCAGCAGCAGCAGCGTTTTCTCAGAGGCTGTAGGTGGTGGGCACTGCCACAGGAGGTGGAAGTGGGGATGGAAGAAAGATCTGAGGAAAGATCAGTCGTCTCAGACAGCCCAACCCCAATTAAAATCTTCTAGTGAAGAATAAATAAACTCCCATTTGGTTCCTTAAATCGTCTTCTGCACTACACGTGCAGTGATGACCATCCAACCTGTTGTCTGGAGTCTTATCCTTCCCTCCTTGGTCGCTGGCAGCCCATTTACCACAAGCATCACAGTGCTTGAACCTCTCACCTGAGCATCAAGATGCTGTACAGTCGTTCACATAGCACGGACTGGAAAGTGATGGTTAGTTCCGTTCTCCTTCAGCAAGTGTGCTCTGCTTATTCAGCCCCAAACCCTGGGAAAACACTGTTCCATGCTGTATTCTGCTTTGGACACATCTGTAGACCCACAGCATCACTTCAGGAACCTCAGCATCCGATTTTCAGTCTCTAGATGTACAAAGAGTTCAGCAGTCCTGTTATTGTAATTACTTGTGCAATTTAATAATGGCCATTCCCCTTTGAGAGATCTCTTCAGTCCTTGATCCCAAAGCACCCCATGGATTACCACATCTGTTTTGTAGACAGAGAATACGGGAAGGCAGAGAGGAAGGGGATCAAGGCCGTACATTAAGAAAGCGGCAGGGCTGGAAATGGACCCAAAGCCTCCTGATTTCCAGTTGAGCCCTCCATCAACCTGGGAACAATCTCAAGCAATCAGTTAAATATCCAAAATTGGGACACAGGAGCTGGCGAGTGCCCAGACCTGTGGGTTCTCAACCTGGTTGTGCTCTTGCCAGTTGCCTGCTGTGTTTTGTCCTCTGCCAGGTTTTGTCTGTCTAGCACAAGGATAACACAGGGCCAGCAGAGGTAGTCCCTCTCTTGGCCTCAACTTAAAATCATAGAACCACAGAACATCCTGAGCTGGAAGGGACCCACGAGGATCATCTCGTCCAGCTTAGTGTGGGTATTAGGGAATTCTGGAGCACTGGTGCTGCTGCCTGGTGCACAGGCTGTGCCGGATGAACGATTTCTGCATCTACTGTCCCCTCATGTCCCCATCTTCTGGTGGGTGAAAGCAGTTTCACAGCTGCTGCAGGACACATCTGGGCTGCTCCTAACAAGCTGTGGTACGCACTGCTGCTGTCCTCCATGCAGAGGAGGAGAAGTTGGAGGCTGAAACGGGAAGCCACCCTTGTGCTCTAATTAGCTTTGCTCTGGCAAATATGAAGACAATTGTTACTAGAGCGCCGGATTTTGTAATGATGATAAAGTGAATGATGTTCAAAGCAGTCGTTTGCCGAGTGACTCTTAGGCTGTAGAGAATAGGGATCAGCTAATTGGATTACAGATGGAAATGCTGCATCAGGCCCCCTCCCACTCCCTCCACATGGTGTGGTGTGGTGGGGTTGTAGTTTGCCTCTGTGTGTTGGCTGGAGCAGAGCTGTGATGTTGGTCATGACAAGTCCTGAGACTGAGCTGGGTTATTTTTCTGGAGGATAAAAGCACCCGAATTCACCAAGCTGAGCTCCATCTCTGCCGGCCTGGGCCAGGATGTGTTCAGGCAAGCAGGGCCATCGGGGATGTTCTGCGCCATTGATGTTGGCCTGCTAGTTGCGTGACACGCTTTCCTACAGCAGCCTCATAAAACCTTTATGTTTTTTGCACAAATCACGGTTCTGGAGTTCGTAGAATCGTAGAATTCCAGAGTGGTTTGGGTTGGACAAGACCTCAAAGATCATCTTGCTCCAGCCCCCGTCATGGGCAGGGACATCTTCCATGAGACCAGGCTGGTCCAAGCCCTGCGCAACTTGGCCTTGGATACTTCCAGGGCTGGGGCAGCCACAGTTGCTCTGGGAAACCTTTGCCAGGGCCTCACCACCCTCACACCTCACACCCTCACCACCCTGAGGCTGGATTCAGGCACAGCACAGTGTCCTTTGACTCCCCAAGTCCTACCATGATCTGGGCTGGGAGACCTCCAAGGAGAGCTCAGGCACATCAAAAAAGCCCACAGGCAGTGCCCATCTAGCTTCTAAAAACTACCAGAATGGTTTGTTGTTGAGTCCCTGAGTAATTATCTGCATCCCTGCAAAACATTCAAGGCAAACTGTAATAGTTTGCAGTGCTGGCAATATAGGAAGGTCCTGGTCTGACCAGGTTGAGTTGCTGAGCCTGGGTATTAATTTTGAGCCACCAATGCTCTTTGCTCTGAAATTAGCAGGATGCATCTGCACAGCTTTTGGCCCCAAATAAGTCACATGCTATCTGGCATAGAAACAACCCCTCACTCCTTCATGGTGGCCTGGTGGGTGATTCCCCAAACTGGAGAAAACTCCCTTCCAACCAGCAGCATCTCCCCGAGCTGAGGAACCTGGAGCAGCCCAGAGCTCACCAGGGAGGTTGCCCTGTGAGCATGGTCTGGTTTGCTGCACTCCACGAGTACAACCACGCACTCACAGCCACGTCTTCCTCCTGGTGCCCACAGGGACCTCAGCGTTGACGCGGGGCTGACTCATGCCCAGTTCCAGGTCCGGCCGGTGCCCCAGCCCTATCAGCATTACTTGGCTACGCCTCGGATGCACCATTTCCCCAGAAGCACATCCTCAACGCAGATGGTAAGTGAAACGTTTTTACTGAGAAATGTTTTATGCATTGTCTGCCAGAAGGCAGTCAAAATAAAGGCTGCTATCTTTCTATCACCTGTCTTCTGCAAATCCCACTTATCTCCGGCCGTGGGAGGGAGTGTCTGAAAGGATAATGTTGCATCACTGCACTGGATTAGAGAAAGAAAAGGAAAGCTCAGCTGTTCTGGAAGGTTTCGGTCCATAGCTTGCAGCACCATGTTCACAAGCTGGTCTGCAAAACATGGGCAGGATGTGAGAGACTCAGCAGTTAGTACTAATAATATTATTAATACTGGAAGAAACTGTGGTCTCCCAGGGCTTTTTGTGTGAGGAAGGATTGGCAGTGGGTGACTGCCTTCCCTGGTGTCAGCCCCGAGGACCATCCCTCATCACGTCGTTGCTCTCTACATCAGCGTTGATGCCACCTTGTAAAGGTTTTGCGTGACCTCTTGCACAGGTGGAGGTGGGTTTGATGAGAAGACAGGCTGACTGGGGTAATTTTCTACCCCTTCTCCTAGCAGGGTGCTGTATTTGGAGGTAATCGATGCCAAGCCCTGCTAATCCTTGAAACATTCTCAGAAATCCCATGAGGGTGCTTTTCCCTGGTGCCATAGTCAGGCTCTGACACCTCTGTACTACAGACAGCCTTTAAAAAAACCCAAACAATCAAAGCTTTGATGAAGAGAAATCCACCCATTTAAATTAAATAAAATTTCATTGTAATCTAATCCGTGTTGGGAGTTTGGAACCACGATGTTATGGATGATGAAGGAATTATTATAACAGATAATTTATTTGGAAGAAGTGCATGTTCATTTCATTTATAGGAAATGTATTTGATAAAGCCTCATTTTTTGTTATCAAAAGGCTTAAATTGGTGAAGGTGTCAATCTGCTCTTTCAATTTGAATTTTTAAAGCACTAGATTTACATCAGGGTACACAAGGGTTTTCTGTGGGCAAGTACACGTGGATTTATTTTTCTCTCTCACTTCTTGCAGGTTGTTCATGAAATCAGAAATTACCCTTACCCTCAGCTTCAGCTGCTTGCTCTTCAGGGACTGAACCCAAGCAGGCACACATCTGCCGTGCGGGAGAGCTATGAAGTATGTATCTGGAGACTGGAATTTTTAATTTTTTAAGTGCTGTGAATCTGTGCAAGCTCTGGTATGAAGTTGTAAGACTGTTTTTTGTGGCGTGGCAGTTGCAGTGAGTCTTTCAGCAATTTTAGTAATAACTGGGCAGTGATGGGGTTGAGTTTGGTAAAAAATGATTTACTCCATGGTGCCTGGGTCTGGCTTGGGTTTACTCTGGCTACTTTCATGCCTGTGAACAAAGAGCTCCAGATCTATGGGGTTTTGTTTCCCAGCCTGTCAGATGAAGCTCAAATTCCACCCTAATTTGTGAAATATTGGATATCCAGCTCTTTGCCTCGAGCTCTTAGTTATTATCCCAAGTGCCAGGGATCAGATCCATCATTACAGCATGGCTGATTTGGGTTTGATGGACATTTCCACTGAGGAGAGGACAGGAGGGAGCCTCGGTTGCTGGCAGGTATGGTTGTGTGGTGGGACCTGGTGCCTCGGGAGCAGTGAGGATGGCGCTTTCCTGATGTTCCTGTGCCATAGGAGCTGCTGCAGCTGGAGGACAGGCTGGGCAGCGTGAGCCGGGGCGCCGTCCAGAACACCATCGAGAGATTCACCTTCCCCCACAAGTACAAGAAGGTGAGTGCCCCAAAACCACGGCACGGCTGCCAGCCCCTCTCAGTCAGCCAAGGGCTGTGGAGCAGGCAGAAGGAAGGACTTCGGTGGGTCACAATCCTCAGGGTTGGCAAACTGGCACCATCAACCAAGACATCCTCCGAGGCGGGGGAGGAATGTAAACCCCAGCAGTGGTGCTTTAATATCTTGCGGGGCTCCCGGGGTGGAAGCGGTGGCGTAGCTCAGCTGGCTGTTTCTCACTTCTAGGCTAGGAAGCTGCGGGCCAAATTTTCAAAAGGGTCTCAACCTTCTCCCACCCAGCGGGTGCAATTTCCCCCCTGTCCGCACCTGGTAAGAAAGTGCACACCACCAAGGGGGCTTCGTGCATGCAAACCCGCCCCGTTCTGCATGCAAGCGGCGCTGCCCCGCGCCCGCCGTGAGGGCGGCGGCTCCGCGGCCTGGGGGACCTCGTCCTCCCCTCGCTTCACAAGGGGTGTCTCCTCTGTCGGAGCTGACCTCCTGCCCATGAAGAAATGGGTGGCACATTTTTGGGTTGTGCTGAGTAGAAACTGGGAAGAATGCTTGTCTGGGTAGTAATTTCGTGTGTTGGTCACTCCCGGCTGGAGGGTAGGGATGTTGCGTTGCCCAGGTTGGACGTGAGGTAACTCCCGCTGCGCTTGTCTCTCACCGCATCTCCAGCGAACCCAGGAAAATGATATTAATAGAAATGGATGTGTGGGGAAAGGGAAAAACGTGGAGCTGACAGGCTAATCACTGCCCTGTGGTGCAGCATGGGGCTGGCCCAGCGGCCAAGCTGGCATGAGGCACAGTGGTTGCCCTTCCTGGCAGTGGTGGCCCCAGGAGCTTTGAGGTGTCCCCAAGGAGAAGCCTCCAGCAAAGGAGACCATGGGGCCATCCCCACTGCAAGGAAGTGGTGGAGGGCTGCCTTGGTGCAGCAGAGGATGGGCTGCTCCTTGGGACACTGCCACCAGCCTCGCTGCCACCAGCCCCAGGAGGAGACATGCCAACCAGCAGCATGTTGGTGGCACACTCATCTCACTGGCTGTTGTGGCTGGGCTGGCTTCCCCGAGCTGGAGGATCTGGCTGATAGATGGAGATCTTATTATTTATCTTCCTGCAACTACTCAGGCTTGGGAGGGCATGAGAAAGGCAAGGCCTAACCAAATGATGTCTTTAACCTTGCTGCAGAGAAGACCACAGGAAGGCAAAGCTGAGCAAGACGATGGCGAGGAGTCGGATACCGACGAGAAATGCACAATCTGTCTGTCCATGCTTGAAGACGGAGAGGACGTCAGGTAAGATCCTTTCATCCTCTCCTTTGCCTCTCGATGCCATCTGAGTTGTGTTTATTTAGATTAATGCTGCTGTGCAGTGGTGGGGTTGTCTCTGTTCTTGTCCTGAGAAACTCACCTGGGCTGCTGCAGGGTCTAGGAACCCAAATGCTTTGTAGGTGGACACTGGTATGTCCCGTAGGCAGGAAGAGCCCTGCAGCAGCAGGGGGGGGCAAGTTTTTATAGTGTTTCCTGGGTTTGGAACACCAGGCTGTGCCAGCTGGCCAGGTGACAAATTGTCAGAGAAGGGTGGGTCAGACAGGTCTCTGACAACCATCTGGATCTTGGATTATCAACATCTGAGCCTGACAGATGACCAAAGTATGACAAAATTCAGTGTGAGTGTGAAGTCCAGGAGAGCCGGGCTTGTGTCCAAGACAGAGCTGCTTTATTGTAGAATAAGTAAGATTAGTCTGCCCACATGGTCACAGGGAACCATTCCCAGCCAGCAGAACTCCAGTTGTCCCTAACAGACATCCCAGGCTGTTGACTGGGTCAAATCTCTGCTTGTGACAGGGGAAGGGGACAAGAAATTGCAAGGGGCTATCATGGCTGGAGGGACTGCAGGTGAGAAGTACCCAGGTCTGCTTCTCATCCTTAAATTGTCAAGAAAAGCTCTGATCCTCTTGCTGTGGGTTCTTGTGGTTCAAGTTTCCTCTGTATCACAGGGGTGATACGTGATGACGGCAAAGGTGATGAAGGTAAAAAGTGACCAGGTTCCCTGGGGACACCCTTGTAGGAATGGTGTGGAGCCACCTGACTGCTAACGTGACACAACCAGGAACAACTGAGAGGCTTTGGAGTATAACCTTGCTCCTGAAAGGTTAAAAATTAGCAGCCAGCACGATTAATAACTGGAATAACTCAATTCAGGATGGTGTGGGGGTTTCTGTTAAGCCAAGGAGGACACCATCTCCAGCCTACTGCCCTGCGTGAGCTGGTGTGGCTGGGGAAGGCTGCAGGACCTTGGCAGCAATGGTGTCACCACAGCAGTGTTTCCCAGGTTCAGAACAGCCCCAGATGCTGTTTTTCAGCTCTTCTTGGTCGCTCGGACCTCCTCCAGCCTAACAGTGGTATTCTTCTCTCTGCAGGCGGTTGCCCTGTATGCATCTCTTTCACCAAGTGTGCGTGGACCAGTGGCTGGCCACCAGCAAGAAGTGCCCGATCTGCAGGGTGGACATTGAAACTCAGCTCGGCTCGGACAGCTGAAAACACTAGCTGGACACACCATTTTCCTTACCAGGTCGTATGGCCATAAACCCTTGCAGCGAAATTTTTTGCCTTCTGAGCCATTTGATTGAGAGGGGAAGTCTGCAGGCACGTTAGTGAGGAGGAGGAGGTGGTGATACTATATCTAGAGGTAGGGAGATATTGCACATATACGCAGGATACAGGCCCAGTGAGAGGGAGCTGGCATTCCCGGAGCTCAGAGACCCCGTGCTGCAGAAGATTTTAGTGTTGAACATGAAGGAACTAGTTGTGGTAGTCCGGCCTGTCAATCCTGCTTTTCATGGGGATTGTATATATACCTCTCAAATATGTAGAAACATGTTAGGGGTCCTTTAGCTATTTCTATGGATGGCAGCTGGAGCATGTTAGCTTAAGAAATGTTGTGTTTGATGCCCTACTCATCTTGTGGTGGACATGTTGCTGTTACCTAATTTGCACCAAATATTTTTTCATAGATTCCTTATTTTGGTGCCTGATTACTACATTGCAGAGGGAGAATAAAGAGGTCAAACTTGCCCACCCTTGGGGTGGGGGAAAGAGGAGAAAAAGCAAAATCCTGTTTACAGTCAGAAGGGTTTGCGCTCTTTGCCTCAGCCGCGTGTGCTTCTTTCCCTTGCATTTACGGTGTGTTGCAAATTTAGAGAAGCTTAATAAAAATAAAAATAAAGATTGGGGATAAAATGAACGAAGCAATAGGGAAAAGCTTCGTTCCTGCTTGTCTGCTGGTGCTGGACACTTTCTGTAGCAGCACAGTATTTGAGTAGATGCTGTTTCTTTGCTTTCTGTATCTTAAAAAAGTAGCTTGTCATATCAAAATCCAAGGAAGTTCTGTCTACATGATTGCAATTGTCCGTGATGCTTTCTTCTGTGAGCCGTGTGGCTGGTTGGCTTCGTCAGCACTGCTCCAAAATGATGGTTACGGGAGTCGGCGCCCACAGCTGTTCTTTGGGGTGTAATAACGCCGGAGAGGTGCTGAGAGGTGCAAAATGTCGACTCTTCTCCCATTGCAAAAGCATCTCTTGATAACGGGATGGAGGAAAACCCGATGCTCACAAGACGCTGCCGAGACCATGAGCCCTTGGGCGCGGGAGGGGAAGGCAGGGTGGAGGTGGGGTTGCCACTTTTGGGAGCCTTCCCGCTGGGCTGTGACCCACCTCAAAGCGCGCGCACCCGCGCCCACGTGGGCTTGTGTAGGTGTTCCAGGCCGTATCCACACGGAGTAATCAGTGGTTGTCAAAATGAAACTTAATCACATTTAACACTCAAAACAGAATTAAGAGGTAATACCCAAAGGAGTGAGCTGTTGTGATCCATGCTCCTCCTGAAAAAAAAAGGCCTCAGCACGCCAACCGCAGGGACCAGGCGGAAAATCCTCGGGAAAACCGACATCCACAACCAAAACCTGTAGTTTTCTCTTTTTTCTTTTTTTCTTTTTTTCTTTCATACTAGGGGAGAAAAGAGCTGCAGAGGAGCAGCAGGCGAATTAGAAACATAATCTATTGAAAATGCTGGTGTGGTGGTAGTGATTTCTGGCTGCCCTGAGCATCTGTTTCACTGGAGAGAAATGCTCTCCCAAGTAGATTCAGTCATAAACTATCATCTGAGAAACTGCAAGATTCGCATGAGCTGTAACTGGAAAACACCAACCTCAGAGGCGCCACAGAGATTTCTTTCTTTTCCCAGTGAGAGAGGGGAGAGAGGGAGGGAAGCCTCATGTGAGGGTGCAGGAGCCTCTCTCTTCGTGTGCCCGTGCGGGTGGGAGGCAGCGGAGTGGGACATATAGAGAATGGTGACGTATAGAGAAGACATGGGGAAGAAATTCTTGTCTGTGAGGGTGGAGAGGCCGGGGCACAGGTTGCCCAGAGAACCCTGGAAGTATTCAAGGCCAGGCTGGATGGGGATTGGTCTAGTGGAAGGTGTCCCTGCCCATGGTAAGGGGTTTGGAACAAGATGAGCTCTAAGGTCCCTCCCAACCCAAACCATTCCATGACTTTACGACACATTTGCCACCCAGCACAAGTGACGGCTTCTTGGGGGATCTGGTCATCCCAGCCCTGATGTCCACGGGTCAGGGATCCCTCTGGGGCTGGGTCCACGAGCACTGAAGCAGCATTACCAATAATACTGATAATACTAATAGCGTGGACAAGCAAAGCAAGGCTTTGGTGGTAAAACACACTCTGAGCAGGTTTGGTCTGTCCAGGTGTGACCTGGAGAGGCGAAGCAGGGAGAGCAACAGGGGAATTGATACCCTCGCTGGGTGGGGAGGGAACGAAGAACGCTTCTGGACCGCATGTTTTCTTTTAAAGCCTATGAGAAAGTGTTACTATTTGCCTAATAAACAAGCACAGTTTTTAAAAAAAAAAAAATCGAACAAACTTAAAAAAAAACAAACAACAAACCTTTGGTGAAGAAAAGCACCAAACTCCTATGGTCTCGTGTGAGTGACTGATCCCAAGGTGCGTGCGAATTTACAGTCTGGAGTTGTATCGGTGTGTCAGGTTCCTTTGCGTTTAAATAATTTGTACAAGTAGGTTGCGAGTTAGGATGAGTTTAAAAACAAAACGAAACAAACGTCAACAACAACAACAAAAATCTAGAAACAAAACATCAATAGTTTACAGGGTTTTGTGAGTTTAAATGCCTTATATTTAACAATCATAATTTATGACTAACTTGTAGATATTGTGGGTTCTTATTTAATTATTTTTATAGTTGTTTTTTTGCATTTTTAATTATAATTTATTTATTTAGAAATTACTACTAATTTTTTTTATTACTCCTATTACCTCATTTTTGCATTGTTTCTGGGAATGGAATGCTTTGCATGCATCGGTACTTAAAAAAAAATTAAACAGGGGATGTGGGGGGTAATGCTTATCTTGTCAAAAACAAAAAAAAAAAAAAA